>CAMOHE010047130.1:0-19557 GCA_946598075.1 Artocarpus hirsutus | reverse complement strand
TCACACAAAATTCCAATTGATCTCAAATTTTAGCATAGCATTCTTAAATCCCAACATAGTGCTAGAAAAATTTTCATTATGTTTGAATCATTCTAAGTATTTTTCAACTATGCCAATTTTTACAAAAATGATGTAGTAAAATTACCAAAACAATGAGTTGTATTTATTCTACGATTTATTTCTCCAATTCTAACATTCGCATGTGGTTGAAAATTTGCAATCATAAACTAGACATATAAATGAGTATTCAAAATTTATTTCATTACGTTTGAATTATTTTAAGTATTTTTCAACTATGTCAAATATTACAAAAATGTTATAGTAAAATTACCGAAACAATGAGTTGTATTTATTCTACGATTTATTTCTCCAATTCTAACACTCGCATGTGGCTAAAAATTTATGCTCATAAACGAGGCATACCAATGAGTATTCACAAATTTTTTTAGCATTAAACACATCTTATAACATCATCAAACAAATCATCACATTTAAAAGCCTTTTAAGAGATCATAAGCTCAACATTTAGTATAAATTTTCAAACAAATATGACGTACCTCATATGAACCCAAAATTTTTGTGGGAGATGCCTAACATATATATATATACAATGGTCAAAAGAAATTTTCTTAAAATCTCATGTCAATTCTTCCCGAAAAAATTTTGAAGTATAGGTTTTCACCTAAAAACGTGATTAAAAATAATTATTCATAAAATTTTTGTTTCTTAAACAAAATCAAACATTAATTCATATCAAATCATTTTCACAAAAGCCATAATATTATAGTAAAAATTTGGCGTAAAAATATATAAAAAACCAACCTCAAAATGTGGTCAAAAACTCCGTTCTTGCTCGACAGCTGTTTCGGCGAAACACACCGTAAGTCATCCATTTGGCTTCCAACTTTCAAAGAATGCTTTGTGCTTAATTAGAAGGTGCGTGAAAGTGTTGAGGGTGAACGTTTAGGGGCGTGTGAAGGGTGGTGTAAGTTGGCTGAAGGTGTGCCCGTGTGTTGTCTTAGGTTAGCTGTGAAAGTTGTGAGAAAGAAAGAAAGAAAGGAAAAAGGTTAGTGGCAATGTGTTTTGCTCTATAGTGTGACTCTAAGGCAATAACAAGCTCAACCAAGAGAAAGAAAACATAAGGTGATGGTGAGGAGCGTTCATTGTTGGAGGAAGAAATGATGGAGGGTGTTTGGTGAAGAACGTGGGAGGAAAAGAAAAGTTGTTCACATGTGATAATGAGTTATGGTCTAGCCTCATCCTTATCTGGAAAGGGGAGAAAAAAAAAAGAATGAAGACAAATAGAGGTGATGGAGGAGTGTGGAGGAAAAGATTTTGTCGAGGTAGTAAAGGATAAAAATGGTTGTCTTTAGAATATTACCTAATCTCCAAAATAATGATTTAGATAAGTTTAGATGAGATTTTTAATACATTTGGACATGAAAAATTGAATAAAATCAATTAAGAATCAAATTTGGAGATTTTGAGTGATTTTTGCAAGTTGGATTGTGGGAAGAAGACTGTCTAGACGACATGTCATTTTGGACCTTTTTTTTTTTTTTTTTGTGCATTTCAGCCTCCCAAAATGACTCTTTTTGGGAGCTCCTTGAATTTTTTTTTTCAAAATTCAACAAAAGACTTCCAAAATCAAAATAATTTCTAAAAATAAATAAATAAATAAATAAATCTCCCTAAACATTCACAAATTGAAAAACATCATATCTAAACAGATCAAGATCCAAGTAAATCATCAAAATAGAATACTCTTAAAATAAGAAATATCAAGAATCATTCATTAGGCACTTAATGTTGTTGGAATTTCTTTAGTCCATCAACTGCAAATAAAGTCGTTAGCTCATAATAAATTTCATAATCATAAATATCATACTGAAATTTTCACACCAAAATATGCTTTTAGGTCATAATTTTGTTCATGTGACATATAAAATCATCAAACGTTACATAACGTCGGTTGAAGAAGATAGCGGTTGTTACAACCATCCCTTTCTTATAAAAGTTTCGTCCTCAAAACTTAGAGTAATTGAGGTTACTTAATTCTTCTTTCCTCCTCTCGTTCCCATGTAACCTCTTATACTTTGTGATTATGCCAATGGGTCTTAACCAATGCGATCTCTTTATTTCTTAGGTCTTGCTTCTTCGATCTACAATCTCAGACCAACTTCTCCTCACAACCAAGATATCCTCGTATCTTAATGGCTTGAGGCTTGATTACATGAGTGGGACTCAGGATATACTCCTTAAGTATTGAGACATGAAAGGCATTGTAGATAGATGGTACGTCTGATGGTAAATTTAGTTCATAAAGCCTATAGTTACATCATTGCACTATTTATTTTTATTAGTGTGCCGTACTCATTGATATGAAAACTTATACTCTTAATATATGTATATATATATATATATATATATATACTTTTGTTTTAAGATTTCAAGTTTCAAAGCTCAATTCAACCTATTTCATCAAATCCCAAGGTTTGAAAATTGTGTAGAAATATAAAATATCGTGCTAAAACACATATAAACCCTGCCTTTTTTTATTACGCTTAACATAATCTAAGCAAAATTAGAACCTGTTTTTTTTAACTAAATCAGGAACTTATCCATAATAGACATGTAAATATATGAAGCTTTAAAAACATTGTGTAATCATTCATAAACATCAAAAACATTTTTTTTTTTTTGGGAAATAATCATCTTTGTGATGGGAATTTATCATCTTTGTAATTATCTTCAAATGCTTCATAGCAAATATGCCAAATGGCATTTTTGAAATTAATTAAAAGTTTCAAGGGCATTTTGGGTAAATACGCTAAATGGATATATGAAAACCTTTAGAAAATAAAAAATAGTGGAAATAAATAGTATAGAATAGGTCTTAGATGAAACAAAATTTTACAAAAATTTAATTGGCACACTAATAATAAATTTAGTTATTATTGTAGTCACGACTTTCTAAATCTATAAATAAAAAATCATAATCCATTATGTTTTCTTTGTCAACTCAACATCTTCAATGTTATTTGTCTCCATTATAGGTTTCATTGCCTCCACTCATTTACTTGAGATATCAAACTCTGAATACTTAATCTCTCAATGAAAGTGTTGTTAATATGCTTCGTATTTGTAACGATGTGTTGTGACCTTGGAATATGATTAGTGGAACGTATAAGTTGATCATATTGTTTCAGTCCTTTATATATATATATATATATATGAATTGCTGTTTATAATCAAATGAGAATATTGCTTGAAAGATATTTGTGTATCCTGTCTTGCATCACAATCCCAACTAAAATGGATAACATATATTTATATTAAAAACACACATTACATTAATACATAAGAAGTCTAGAAGGAACCCGTTATTGTAGACAAGCTTACGGGTTCTTCTATAAATAATCCTTTTTTTTAATACAAATACTCAGACCAAACATCACACATGCATATATATATATATATATATATATTTCTATGAAGTATTCCCACAATTACAAACATGACGCGGACACATTTTGAGAGTACAAAGTATACCGTATAACTAGCTATCCTAATCATACATGTGTAGAGAATACTGAAGCTTCAAAAACAAAAGGTCGAACCTTAAATAGGATGCGTTTTAAGAGTACTAGATACTCCATATCACCACCATCCCAGCATTAGAGTTAATGAATTTAGAGGTTTTAACAACAGCATGCGATAAGAAATACTGGATAAGGAGGAGAACGGTTATTTGGGATACTATAAATATAAACGTTCATGCTGTAGGCAAACCAAAAGATTATGGGTTGAAATTCAAATCCAATGGTTGCTTTCAGTTTCCGTTCTCCCAATCAAGCTTGGATGTTGCAATGTCAGACCCTGTATGGATAATTTGCATCTTATCCAATAGCTTCTCGGCGGTTAAAGTAGTAACAAAGATTTGTCGCCCTGACTCTACAATGAAGTTTTGCTCCAAAACAAAGTATAAAAATTTTAAAAGACCATCATAAAAACTATTTACATTTAAGAGACCCAATGGTTTGGAGTAAATACCTGATAAATTCCTACTAGCAACTATGAATACCTCTTCAAGGGTGCCTAAACCACCAAGTAATGCTATAAAAGCGTCAAATTTATTGATCATGGTTTTAATACGCTCAGGAGTGTCCAGCACTTCTTTTTCCTTAGCTATGGTTTTCTCACACAAGTTCCCTTCAGCTAAGAGATGGGGAATAATCCCAATGACTTCGGCACCATTAGACTTAGCTGCTATTGCTACACTCCCTATTAATCCTAAACTGCCACCCCCATAAATCAAGTTAATCTTTCTATGTGCTAATTCTTGTCCTTAGTGTTTTGCGGCTTTAAGGTAGACTTTATCTTTCCCAGGGCTAGAACCACAAAAGATACAGACATTTCTTATTTTCCTCAATGAACAGGTGGCAGACATGTTTGGTTTGTATGACTTGTTGACTCTCTCTCTCTCTTTCTCTCTCTCTTTTTAAGCCTGCTCTATCTAAACCCTAAGTCTTGAATGGGATTTTAAAGATTAAAAAAACGTAAAAGGGACTAAAGAGGCAGACAAGTAGGTAATGGGTAGGTAATCTAAACATCTAAGTAAAATATTGAGCAAGTAAGAAGGTAAGAAAAAGACATAGACAAGTTAGAGAAAGTCAGGTCAGCTTTTGAAAAGTGAGTCTCAATCTGCATAACTTTTGACAATTGAAGAAGATTCGATAAAAGATATCTTTACATCATTGTATACTTTTTTTTTTTTTTTTACAAAAGGACACTACAAATAAAGACTTAATATAACCGACAACTACCGTAGGACTTTCGAAAGATAAGGCACTAATCTTGAAAAGTCTAGATAGAGAATTGATATGGCTGACAAACTACTGTAGAATTTTTGAAAGATAAGACACGAATATTGAAAAGTCTCGATAAGTTTTGAAAATTCAAATACACTACAGTACAAACATGTGATGTACCTAACAAGATATCTTTCTCTCTCTCTCTCTCTTTTTTAAATACTAAAATAAGGAAAGTAATTATTCAACACTTACTGTGACAATTTCAAACTAAACTACACATGTTCTGATTTCAAAACTTTTTTTTACAAGACGAGGAACACATATTTTTAAACATCTACGATAACAATTTCAATCAAACAAACACTTAGATAAACTCTAAAGGGCAAGAATTTATTCTCCATCAAATTTTCTTATGATCTTACAAACAAGGTCTCGAATTACCATGTTCCTAAGACATTGTCTCTCTACATGGAATTTAGGCCAAAGCTTAAAAATCGTAACTTGGACATATCCACTTGGATGGTTTTGAAGAGAAGCATGAAGGTCATCCAAGTTCTCCTTTGAAAGGCCATTCCTACAAAAATTTATTTTGTCCTCTTTATTTACTGATACATATCCAAGCGAAGAACATTTACCATTACAATTTTGTCGCACACATTTGTTACATATGACCACGATGGCACAAGCCCTTCTTTTCATTGCACTACGACTAGTGCCTGTACTTGGTAGACCAATGTTCTGATCGAAGTCACTCGGATGAATCTTCTCCTCTATCAGCATCCTCATATCATTAAGGATGCCAAAACGTATAAGGATCCATAATCGAGTGATCCTTGTCTTATATTTCTTTTGATAACTTTTTGAGAAAGTGATGGGAAGTACTTTCTTAGATGTTGGTACTTTAGATCCATAGTAAGAAGAAAGAAAGATGAAGAGGAAAAGAAAAATAATCGAGATAAAAGTTGGTGAATTTTGGAAAAAGTTTTAGAGAGAGAAAAAGGAAACCTAGAGAGAAGGAAGAGGATTTGAGAGTTAGAGAAAGAGTGAAAAATTTAGAGAGAGTGTGAGCTCAGAGAAATGAGCTAATATGCACAATAACCATATAAATAGACAAAGAATGGGGCACCATGCTGGACACGTGTGAAGGCCACGTGCGAGGGATTAATCGATCTAGGTTAAAATTTAAACTTGGCCTAAACATTTTGGGCTGGAATATATCTGACCAAAATTCAAGCTCGGCCCAAACATTTTGGGCTAAACAAGTCCATCTTTTTTTTTTCGAGCCTTGATATTTTGGGCCCAATTAAACAACAAGCATAAATTAGAAGCCCAATACCGAAAGCTTGTCGGTGGGGTCTACTTCACTTACTTTGACCATTCAAAGTTGCTTTTTATTAGTACATTTTAGATTAAGGACTTAGGAACATAGTCCCAATTTAGAATGAAATCAATATCTCACTAGCATATATAAAAACAAAATATGTCCATTAGCATCTAAATAATATAAAATTTACTTACTTAGAGGATTTAGGGCAGACGTGTGGCGATGTGTGTTGGAAACGAAAACCTCTCTGATACCATATCCGTAATGCCCCCTTACGGATGTCACAGGAACTGTTAACTTTCGTCATTGTCTCATAATTATTTGATGGGAAAACCTAAAGTTGTAAGTATTGTTTAAGTATTAACCTAAGATTTTTTGTGTAAATTTTTTTTATTTAACATTACCATGTGAACATGTGGATTTAAATTTTTGAATTATTTTATTAAACAATCGAATTATTTCTAGACATGAATTACTAGTACTATTCAGAATCTCATTTTTCAAATAAAAGCAACACTTACTTACCTTAAATTGTTTTCCCCCCTTTGGTTAGCCCAACGAAATACCCAAGGTATTCGGCTAACCGACTACTTGCAAAAATAGTTAATTTAATATAATAAATATGAAACATGAACACAAATTACTACTTATAAATTATTACAACCCAAAGGCCATAAAAATATCTCATAATGTGCGGAATTAAAATTCAAATTTGCATTATTAACATTCTATTTCATATCGTAATTCCATGATCCAACAACACCATCTTTACAGACATATCTGTCGGTCCATTTTCCATTCATATCTATAGCTTTACCCCTTATCTGCAACATGATTAACTTATGTAAGCGTTAAGCTTAGTAAGTACATTATATAATCTCACAATACATTACCACAACTTTAACCATAGCATGAATCATTACATATTTGAAATAGTCATTCTAGTGCATATAGCATGCTTTGTAAGAACATATCTTTCTTTTTTCCTTTTTCCATATTAAAACATTCATTTTATTCTTTAGGGCCTTGACGTTGCACCATTAACATCATTAAGGTGCGCCGTCACCAGGGGAGAGGGGTAACTAATATAAAACCAAACGTGACAAGTTCGCCTTACGGGACAAACATCATCACCATCATCATTGTCATTGAGTGTGCAACGCTTTAATTAGGTGATACATATATGTGTGTATATATATGTTAAAAACACGTCACATGCATCATGAAACAATGATGTAAACATCCATAAAAAGACATTCTTCATAACCATGGTAAAAGAAGTCTTTTGAATGAGTAATGCATAAACATTAATAACATAATACAACATAACATTGCTTAAAACTTTTCACAATTCCTAATCATGTTGCAGGTAAGAATGTACTTATATGACTTGTTGCAATTTTACTTAATCTCTTGTAAGTAGATGGTTTCCTTTCTATTTCCAACGACTCAAGTGTCTCAAATTTCTTTAATTTTATGACATGGTAATAAAAGAAATATTCTTGGTATAAGAACAGACTCAAAATATCATATTCAACATCGTTATAACAAGCAATTTCATTTTTGATCAATTAAACTAACTTATCCTATTATCACAATTAAGATAGGTGCATAATCTTGACCCGGTAGCTAACAGTCTACTATTTTTATAAAATCATAGAAATCTCCAATAGGTTTCAAATTTTAATATAATGTTCCTAACATACATATATATCACTAGAAAAATTCCCATGACATTCGGATTTGACTAAGTGCCACTTTCATATTTTTAAATACACAACCTGGTTTCTAGACAAGTAACCGGAATAGCCAGTAATCCATGAATTTTTAAAAATCACATAAAATTTGAAATGGCTTGAAATTTTTACCACATATTCTAAACATCCACAAGAATCACCAGATTTAATTTCATCACAACTGGACCACTTTTAGGTCGTTCTTTTAGGTACTACAATTCATACCCCTGTTGCTGAAATTTTGGTTTAGGCAGTGACAATCATTGAATTTTAGAAAAATCACCAAAATTCCAATGGCTTTGAAATTTTTTCAAGACATACTAGACATATATACCTACCACAAAAATTAATTTCATTGAGTTTGAGCAAGTATAAATATTTTTCTTACATTTTAGATATCACAACAACAATCTACCACTATGAACAAAATATGGGCAGTCAACAATCAACGAATTTTATAAAATCACACAAAGTTTTAATTGATCTCAAATTTTAGCATAGCATTCTTAACATCTCGACATAGTACTAGAAAAATTTTCATTATGTTTGAATCATTCTAAGTATTTTTCAATTATGCCAACTTTTACAAAAACGTTGTAGTAAAATTACCAAAACAATGAGTTGTATTTATTCTACAATTTATTTCTCCAATTCTAACATTGGCATGTAGCTGAAAATTTGCACTCATAAACCAGGCATATCAATGAGTATTCACAAATTTTTTTAGCATTAAACACGTCATATAACATCATCAAACAAATCATCACATTTAGAAGCCGTTTAAGAGATCATAAGAACAACATTTAGTATAAATTTTCAAACAAATCGGAAGTAGCTCATATGAACCCGAAATTTTTATAGGAGATGTCAAACATATAGATATACAATGGCCAAAAGAAAGTTTCTTAAAATCTCATGTCAATTGTTCCTGAAAAATTTTTGAAGTACTGGTTTTCACCTAAAAACGTGATTAAAAATAATTATTCATAAAATTTTTGTTTCTTAAACAAAATCAAACATTAATTCATATCAAATCATTCCCACAAAAGCCATAATATTAGAGTAAAAATTTGGTTTAAAAATAGATCCAAAACCAACCTCAAAGCGTGGTCAAAAACTCCATTTTGGCCCGACGTTGGTTTCGACGAAACACACCGTAACTCGTCTATTTGGCTTCCAACTTTCAAAAAATGCTTTATGCTTAACTAGAAAGTGCGTGAGAGTGTTGAGAGTGAACATTTAGGGGTGTGCAAAGGGTGGCATAGATTAGCTGAAGGTGTGCCCGTGTGTGTTGTCTCAAGTTGGCCATGAAAGTTGTGAGAAAGAAGGGAAGAAAGGAAAAAGGTTAGCGGCATTGTGTTTTGCTCTATAGTGTGACTCTAAGGCAATAACATGCTCAACCAAGAGAAAGAAAACATAAGGTGATGGTGAGGAGCGTTCATTGTTGGAGGAAGGAAATGATGGAAGGTGTCTGGTGAAGAACATGGGAGGAAAAGAAAAGTTGTTTGCATGTGATAATGAGTTATGGTCTAGCCTCATCCTTAGCTGGAAAGGAGAGAAAAAAAAAAGAATGAAGACAAATAAAGGTGATGGAGGAGCGTGAAGGAAAAGATTTTATTAGGGCAGTAGACGATAAAAATGGTTGTCTTACGAATATTACCTAAGCTCCAAAATAATGATTTAGATAAGTTTAGATGAGATTTTTAATACATTTGGACGTGAAAATTGAATAAATCAATTAAGAATCAAATTTGGAGAGCTTGAGTGATTTGTACAACTTGGATCGTGGGAAGAAGACAATCCAAACGACGTGTTGTTTTGGACCTTTTTTTTTTGCATTTTAGCCTCCTAAAATGACATATCGTTTTGGGTGGCCTGCTCCCAAAAACGACTTGTCGTTTTGGGAGCTCCTTGAATTTTTTTTTCAAAATTCAACAAAAGAGTTCCAAAATCAAAATAATTTCTAAAAATAAATAAATAAATCTCCCCAAACATTCAAAAATTAAAAAACATCATATTTTAACATATCAAGATCCAAGTAAACCATCAAAATAAAAAACTCTTAAAATAAGAAATCTCAAGAATTATTCATTAGGCACTTAATGTCGTTGGAATTTTTTTAGTCCATCCACTACAAATAAAGTCATTAGCTCGTAATAAATTTCATAATCATAAATATCACACTGAAATTTTCACACCAAAATATGCTTCTAGGTCATAATTTTGTTCATGTGACACATACAATCATCAAACGTTATATAACATCGGTTAAAAAAGATAGTGGTTGTTACACATGAAGAAGGTGCCTTATACTTTGGTAGTGGGTAGTCTAATGTATACCATGCTTTGCACAGGACCAGATATTTGTTATGCAATCGGGATTGTAAGTCGATTTTACCCAAATCGCTGGGTTGCGGTCAAGCATATTTTTAAGTACCTTAAAAGGACTCGAGGGTATATGCTTGTGAATTCGGGTGAGGATTTGACTCCTCTAGGATACACTTACTCAGATTTCTAATACTGTCTGGATTCGAGAAGATTAACTTCAAGTTTTGTGTTTACTCTAGACGGCGGTGCCATTGTTTGGAGAAGTGTCAAGTAAGATTGTACTTTAGATTCAATGATGGAAGCCGAGTATGTGATAGCTAGTGATGCTTAGAAAGAAGTAGTGTCACTCTACAAGTTTCTTAGGGATCTTGAGGTAGTTCCTGGTATGGATAAGGCAGTATCACTATACTTTGATAATAGTGTGGCGGTAGCTAATGCTAAGGAACTAAGATTTCATAAGAAGAGTAAGCATATTGATCGAAAGTACCATGTAATATAGGACTTCGTAGAAGGCGGGCATGTTGCAATGTGCAAAATCACTTCAGAGGACAATTTAGCTTATCCATTCATGAAGACACTTATTGGGAGAGTCTTCGAAAGGCATGTGGAAGCTATGAGGATGCGAGATTTGTTATATTTACTCACTTAATGTAAATGGGAGATTGTTAGACATGTATGCCTTAAGGAGTAAAATGTAATATGTTTTTTGAGATATTTTTATCAATAAAGGGTTTATTCAATATTCATATACCAAATTGTTGTCCCCTTTACATTCAAATTTGTTAAATGTATGATAAGCAAACAAAAGTTTGAGACTGTTAGTCTAAGCCTTTAGAATCAAGTATATAATGGACAAATTATGCAGAAGACATGATTCTAAAGGTAACGGTCTAAATTATAATATCCGCAATCGAAGGAATAAAGTTGGGTGCTTTATTTATGCAAAGATTGTTATGTTGTCTATATCCCTAATGGGAGATGATTTGTCTTGGCCATCGGAGGTGGACTTTGTGAATATAAACATTAGTACATTGTCATAGATGACGATGTATTAGATTAAGACATAAAGTGTAATTGATTTGGATTAATAATTTTGTCTTCACAAATCAATTCACTTTAGACAATCATATATGTTGTATCTTAATCCTAAGATGAATAGTGGGCCTGTTGTCTTGACTTATGTCTTTTGATATACCAAAAGGTGACATCCACAATTTATGTAGGTATACATGCCAGTACATTAGAGACATGGCTCTTGATAGCGTAGACTTGTTATTCATAGATATGGAATCCATAACTTCTCTTTAGGAGTCGTTGATATCCTCTTATATGTGTTATCTTGTAATTGAAAAATTAGAGCGCTCAACCATTTGGATACATAAGTGTAACTAAATGCTATACTGTCTTTGGATGGTAAGTTTTCTATTGGTAAGATAATGGTACGTAAGATAAAAATAATTGGGAAGCCAAGACAGAATTTATCCTTAAGCCGATAATAGAAAATTCTATGGGAATACAATACATTATGATATGTCATAGAGACTTAGCTATTCGGGTATCGTAATTCTATATTGTTCGAGAGTGCAGCTCTAAGATTGAAGTGGAGTAGCGTTAGGGTTGATAATTATGAATGTATATCTAGGATATTGGGTTTCATAATTATCGGGAGCATGAACTATATAGGTCCATCAAGTTTCCTTTGCTAACTTATAATAAATCCTGTAAAGATACGGCGTGCTTTTTCAATAAATCAGTGACTTATGTCAAATTATTAGATTGGCTAAAATTTGGTAGGATCAGATAATTTATGTTTGTTTATCGGTTGAATTAATTTTATCAAAAAATTAATTCAAGATAAACTTGTTGAATTATCGGAATCAAATAATTCATGTCTGTTTATCGGTTGAATTAATTTTGAATAAATTAATTCAAGATAAACTTGTTGAATTATAAGGAATATTTATTTCCTAGAGATTACCTAGATATGACTGTTTTCATCAGATAACTTCTTTAATGGGTTATTTCAATTAAAATTGAGGCTTTATCCCAAGAATCTCGTGCAGGAAATAAAGATTCGCAGGGATCATTTGTCGTAAGTTCGACAGGCTGGTCTTCAGGTTTGGCCTATCGATGGAGTAAGTTCGGAGGCTGTAACACTCCAAAGTTAATTAAATGATATTAGAGTGTAAAATAGTGGATCAGTGTGCCATAATAAGTGTTTTAAACTCAAATTTACCACTTTGTGAAAATTAAGAAACTTTGTGTTATTTTACTCTTTTAATAATTTTAAATTATATTAAATTGTTTTTATTTATTAATTGGGATTTTAACAAGATAATTTGATTTAAAAACAGTGTACTGTTGCACACAATTCTGTGCAACCACTTCTCTTTTTCCCTCTATTTATTTCACCTCACTCTCTCTCTCTCTTACTCTCACTCTCCCTCACGCTCATCTCTCTCTCCTCTCTCGTTCGTCTCTCCCTCTCTCTCTCGGTTCTCTCTTTCTCTCTCATTCTCTCTCAAAATTTTTGAATCAAAATTTGATTTCAAGCTTCGATATTGTGGATTGAAGGCTCGGGAACGCGATTGAGCAACCACAAACTCGATTCAAGTTTCGATTCAAGGTTAGTATCGAATTTTCAAAACTTTTTCAATTTTTCTTGCATTTTGAAATCTAAGCATTTTTAAGCTCAGAGAACCTTCAATCTAGGTTAGATGAACTTAGATTAGCTAGAATACAAACTTTGTTTCATCAAAAATGGATTTAAAACAAGATTTTTCATTTTTCTTTAATTTTTCTCATTTTTGGATTTTTCAAAAAATTTTGTTTAAAACTTGTTTTAATCCATTAAAAAAGTAAGTTACTATGTTTTTTCTATTGTTCATGATCATTATCCATGCCTGAGAATTAAGAAAACAGGTTAGATTTGAAGATTTGGGCTCAGGGAAGCCGACACCAGTGCGTAGAAATTTTTAGAATTTTCCAGATCGGCAGGCCGAAGTTTGAGTTTGGCAGGCCAGATTCATGCGTTCGACAGGCTGGATTCATCCGACCGGCAGGCCAAACTTGGAAATGTTCGGCCGAGCGGACTTGGATTTCTGGCAGGCCGAACTGTGCAGTTTGGCCAGCCGAACCAGGGCGACCGGCAGGCCGACTGGGCAAGTGCAATTTTTGTGATTTTCACCCGTTTTCACTGTTTTGAACCCCGATTGAAATTTCAACTTTATAAAATGATTTTCTAAACCTAAGTGGCACACTAGGACACCATGAAATGATTTAATAACCTAGGATATATCGGATTAGATACTAATAGATCTAGTTTTCATTTAAGGTTGTGCGTGGATCCGCGGAGCTAACGTATAGCGGATCGGGATTACGATGTGGGACACCGGCACGAGTATTGGGGTAGGACTTCTACCCCTTCTTTGGTAGCCAATTTTAAATGTTTTGGCCTCAAAGTGATTTTTAATAAAATATTTTTCAATGATTGGTTGAAAAAGGATTTTCTGTAACTGTTTTCCTAAACAGTAGATTGAGGTGTTTTCATAATAAACCTCATAATAAATGTTAATGATTATATTTGATAAATAGAAAATTTAATTATAAAAAGATATACGGGCATGATGCCATATCAGAGATCGGGTTGTGTAGTGAACGACCTTGGGAGCAGGTCCCGAAACCCAGCTGGGCCACTTCGGTGGTGAATATCATGGTTTGCCTGAATTAAAAGGTACTCTTGATGAACTGTTTCCAATATACTTTTGTTAAACAGAAGTACTTATTTAATTTTATTTTATTTATTAAGAAGTGTTCTATTAAACTATTTGTCTGTTTATTTTTTTTTAAAATATAGTCCTACTGAGCCTTTTGCTCACATTTTACTTGTTTTAAAATCTTACCCCATAGGTGGAAATCAGCTTAGGATCGGAGAATAGTCCGCTGACCGGACCTATGACCAATAGAGGATTTGGTAGGTTGTATCATAGAAATTCAAGGCATGTAAATTCTTAATTCTCTTTTCTTCGGACTGTGGTTGTATTGTAATGTTGTCAATACTATGTGTGTGCACAATATGTGGGCCAGTGGGACTCATACTCACTTCACCCCATATTAAATTGTTTTATTTGTTCTCTTTATTTGTCTGAATATTATAATTGTTCATTCTAAATAAACGATTTTAAAATTATAACATTTTTTATTTATAAATTTAAATTCTAACACCCTGTTTTTAACTAAATCCTTATTTAATTAACTTAATTAATCATCTACGTCACCTCCTGTACCCCGGAGCGTGACAGAATGGTATCAGAGCTCAAGGTTATGAACCTTGGGAATTGTGCACACAAAGGTACGACAATGAAATACCACTGACAGTCCAAATTTTGTTTTCAGAAGTGAGAGAATGGCACCTAGATGTCGTTCGACAGTCGATGCCGAGTTTGGAAATGATGAGGGCATGATGAGGGCTATGTTTACTGCATTCTGGTAGATGGCAGCAAGGGCAAGACTTGACGATTTTGAGGCTGGTCATCGGCATTTGTACTTTAAGGAGTTTCGACGTGCATTTGTACTGACTTTCGATGGAACTAGGGACCCGCAGGTGGCAGAATATTGGCTAGATTCGATCATGAAGCATCTGGATACTCTCGGTGTGCCAGCGGAGTATCGTGTGGAATTTACGGCATATAAGTTCGAAGGTGGTGCTAACACCTGGTGGAAGCAGGCAAAGCGCCTGGAGAATAATGGTTATATCAGTTGGGATAGGTTTGAGGAGCTGTTCTATGATCGGTATTTTTCGCAGGGATATAGGGATCAAAAGGCTACAGAATTCTATAGGTTGCAGCAGGGAGATATGTCAGTTTGGGAATATGAAGCGAAGTTCAATGAATTGGCTAGCTTTGCTCCCTTAGTAGTGGCATCGGAGCGTGAGAAGTGTATCAAATTCCAATACGGACTCAAAGCCCCTATCCGACGACAGATAGTTGCCCTGCGACTTAGGAACTTTAGAGAGCTTATGTCATCAGCGATATCAGTGGAGAATGATTACATGCAGTACTGTGAGAATCGAGCCAAGACGTCAGGAGGACCACAGAGGAGTGGCAGGAGAAGCGTCAGCAATCAACCAACTCTGGGAAAGGACAAGCAGGGTGGCGTGAATAGCGGCAGCAGCAGCTCATCCAGCAGCGGGCACAGCAATCCCTACAGCTTCCATTGTCATTTTCGCCAGCAACCAGGACATATCAAGAGGAATTGCCCAATCAGGAGTGCTCGCCTAGGATTTCAGACCGGAGAAGGAGCTAGTCGTCAGCCCCAGCTTCAGACCCTACCTCAGCCACAACAGTAGCCTCAGCTTCCATTCCATCAGTTCTCTCCTCAACAAATGTCATATCCAGCGCAAGGACATCAACAACAGAATCTTCAGCGTAACGTCCCTCAGTATTGAACACTAAGTATAGCTAGCATGCAGTCGCCATCATCGCAGCAGTATCGACCAACTAACCCAGGACCTAGCAGTGTTAGTAGAGGAAAAGGGAAAGCTCCAATATAGGTTCACGTGATGACATCAGGAAGTTCAGATGTCCAGACTAGTAACGCAGTTGTCGATGGTACGATTATGGTTTCTCAGTCTTTAGCACATATGTTATTTGATACTAGTGCCACTCATTCTCTCATTTCGAGTTCTCTTGTACATGCCTTGGGATTAGAGATAGAAGAGTTTGACGAACCCTTAGTTATAACTTCACCCTTGGGGCGGGTGTGTGTGAATAGTATTTGTAAAGCTTGTAAAATAAAGATTGGGGATGAGATTTTGAAAAGTGATTTGATTGTAATTCCCATGAGAACCTATGATGTAATCCTAGGGATGGACTGGTTGTCCAGATACAGTGCAGTGGTAGACTGCCAACTTAGAAAAGTAACCCTAGTGTCTGATAGGGGGACAGTAATCACCTACCAGGGTGGTGGAGATTGGTTAATGAGTAAGCGTCCTGTTAGGGCATGTCTCGGAGGGCGGAAGAACGTAGTTTGTTACGCTATCTTCATGGATTTGGAAGGAGAGCCCAGTGCTTCGAGAGGACGTGTAGTGATTCCAGTGGTAGAAGAATTTGAGGATGTCTTCCCTGACGAGCTACCAGGATTACCACCGCATCGGGAAATTGAGTTTGGTATTGAATTATTTCAGGGAATAGCACTGATTTCTGTAGCACCTTACCGGATGGCGGCGGCAGAAATGAAAGAACTTAGGAAGCAGCTTCAGGAACTTGCTGATAAGGGATACATTCGAAATAGCACATCACCCTGGGGAGCACCGGTTTTGTTTGCAAAGAAACATGATGGAACTCTTAGGTTGTGTATAGATTATCGGCAGCTGAATCGAGTCACAATGAAGAATAAGTATCCTCTACCCAGGATCGACTAGCTATTTGATCAATTGGGAGGTTCACGGTATTTCTCGAGATAGACTTGAGATCAAGATATCATCAGCTCAGGATTAAGGAAGAAGACATTCCTAAGACAGCATTCAGGACTCGGTATGGACTTTTGAATTTCTAGTAATGCCGTTTGGATTGACGAATGCTCCGGCAGCTTTCATGGATTTGATGAATAGGATATTCAGGCCCTACTTGGATCAGTTCGTGATTGTGTTCATCGACGACATTCTGGTTTATTCTAAGACTTGGGAGGAGCATGAGCAGCATCTTAGGATCGTGCTTCAAACTCTGCGAGAACACCAGTTGTATGCCAAGAAGGAAAAGTGTGAATTCTGGTTAACAGAGGTCAAATTTCTAGGTCATGTCATCTCCGAGCATGGTATTTCGGTGGATCCGTCTAAGATAGAAGCCATAGTGGATTGGGAACGACCGAGGAATATGGCAGAGATCCGCAGCTTCTTGGGACTTGCAGGATATTACAGGAAATTTGTAAAGGACTTTTCGAAGATAGCAGCATCGTTGACAAGATTGATTAGGAAGAATGTTAGATTCGAGTGGAACGAAGAATGTGAGCTCGCCTTTCAAGAATTGAAGAATCGGTTGACCTTAGCACCAGTGTTGATCATTCCCAGCAGTGACGAGCCGTACAAGGTTTATACGGACGCTTCAGGACGTGGACTTGGATGCGTGTTGATGCAACATAGACGAGTGGTGGCATATAGATCGAGACAGTTATGACCTCACGAGCAGAATTACCCTACCATGATTTGGAGCTCACAACAGTGATTCATGCGTTGAAGATCTGGAGATGTTATTTGTATGGAGCCACATTTTAGGTTTTCTCCGACCACAAGAGCTTAAAGTATTTGTTTACTCAGAGGGATTTGAACTTGAGGCAGCAAAGATGGATGGAATACATGGAGGATTACGATTTCACGCTGTAGTATCATCCCGGGAAAGCTAATGTCGTCGTAGATGCGCTTAGCCGAAAATCTTCAGGGATACTTGCATGTTTGGCTCTTGAAGATTGAAAAAGAGATGCGACAGTAAGTGAGTTCGGGCTACAGTATCATGAAGACTATGATCGCGTTTCGATATATCACATGAAGACGACCCCAGCTCTTATTCAGATGGTGAAGCAGAATTAGTGGCGAGACCAGCATCTTCAGGGAATCTGGACGCGAATTCAAAACGGAGAGCAGTTCGAAGAATGGAGAATACATGCAGATGAATCGTTGTACTTCAGGGAGCGTCTAGCGGTTCCAGCTATTGCAGAAGTAATGAAGGCCGTAATGGACGAAGCTCACAAGTCTCAGTTTGCCATTCATCCAGGGAGTACGAAGATGTATAGTGACTTAAAGAGGCACTATTGGTGGAGAGGTATGAAGAAAGACATTCGAGAGTACGTGGCCAAGTGTACGATTTGTCTTCAGGTGAAAGCCGAGCATCAAAAGCCAACAGGTCAGCTTCAACCACTTCCTATTCCAGGGTGAAAATGGGAGCACGTGACGATGGATTTTCTTACCGGATTGCCAAGGACGGAGCAACGGCACGATGCGATTTGGGTCGTGGTCGACAGGCTAACAAAGTCATCTCATTTCATCCTGTTCAGGTCGACATGTTGGAGGAGGATTCTTGAGGAATTGTACCTGCAGAACATAGTAAGATTGCATGGAATTTTTTTGTCCATCACCTTAGATAGGGATACCAGGTTTAATGCCCAATACTGGAGGAGCTTCCAGGAGGCTATGGGCACAGATTTGAACTTCAGCACGGCGTTTCATCCTCAGACCGATGGGCAATCTGAGTGAGTTATTCAGATTCTCAAAGACATGTTACGTGCTTATACGTTAGACTTCGGCAGGAACTGGAAGAAGTATTTGCATTCGGTGGAGTTCGCATACAACAACAGCTATCAATCGAGTATTGGTATGGCACCATTCGAAGCATTATATGGACGACTGTGTCGATCGCCAGTGTGTTGGGTCGAACCAAAAGATAGAGTTATTCTTGGGCCGGATGAAATTCGTGATAGCAACGAGAAGATTGTCGTGATTCGGGATTGACTGAAAGCAGCTCAGAGTCGACAGAAGAGTTATGCGGATAAAAGACGTCGACCTTTGGAATTCGAGGTTGGAGACTTTGTACTGCTGAAGGTATCACCTCGTAAAGGCATCTCACGATTTGGAGTGAAAGGAAAACTCACGCCGAGATATATTGGACCGTTCGAGATCATTCAACGTGTTGGTGTGGTTGCTTATCAACTCAACCTTCCTCCAGAACTTTCGCATGTTCATGACGTATTTCATGTGTCAATGCTTCGGAAGTGTCCACCTGAGCAGGATAAGATTGTTTCGTTCCAAGACATATAGATTCAAGAAGACACGACATATGAAGAAGTGCCGATCCAAATTATCGATCGTAAAGTGATTAGTTTGCGTCGTCGTGAGATTCCATCAGTTAAGGTCGTGTGGCAGCATCATGGGGTTGATGCAGCCACTTGGGAATTAGAGTCAAGTATGCGAGAATTGTATCCGCATTTGTTTTGTTTTTGAATCAATTTGTAAATTTTGAGGACGAAATTTCTTTTAGGGGTAGAGAGTTGTAACACCTCGAAGTTAATTAAATGATATTAGAGTGTAAAATGGTGGATCAATATGCCATAATAAGTGTTTTAAACTCAAATTTACCATTTTGTGAAAATTAAGAAACTTTGTTTTATTTTACTCTTTTAATAATTTTAAATTATATTAAATTATTTTTATTTATTAATTGGGATTTTAACAAGATAATTTGATTTAAAAACAGTGTACTGTTGCATAAAGTTCTGTGTAACCACTTCTCTCTTTTCCTCTATTTATTTACCTCACTCTCTCTCTCTCTCACTCTCACTCTCCCTCACGCTCATCTCTCTCTCCTCT
>CAMOHE010047129.1:0-38422 GCA_946598075.1 Artocarpus hirsutus | reverse complement strand
GAAAAACTATACGACGTATGACCACTCACACTTTAATCTAGATAGAAAATAACAAAGAAGACTAGTTGTTGAGGCTCTTCTAGAAGGTTCTTCTCTACACGGATTCCTTTTCCTTTTCAATTCACAAAAGAGGTTAATAAGATCTGTCATTAGTTTATTTATTTAGTATGTCAAACTTGTGTTTTAGAAAATATTCTGATTTAAAATTTTTAAAATTCCACTGCTTTCTGGTTTCTAACATTTTCCATAAATATCTCAACTCCACATAAAGTTGGGAAACAGAAAAACCTATACTAATAATAACTCATATATGAATGTCTAACAAAAATTAAATTCGGATTTATTAAATTTAAATTCTAGAGGATAAAAAAATCTATTATTTAGCTAATAAAGTATTGATCAAATGAGGAAAAAAAAAGGTTAATTTCACAAATGGTCCCTAAAGTTTTTTCTTAGTCCCAGTTTAGTCTTCAACGTTTAAAAAGTCCTATTTTTGTCCTTATTCTTTTATTTTATTTTAATTTTAGTCCTTCCTTTAATTAAACATTAAATATTTAACAAAATACTCTTAATATATCTTACTTTAATCCTTAATCTATTATTTAGTTTTATTTTTGGTCCTTCTGTTGTAACTATGAGTTATTAAGGACTAAAATTTAAAAATCTAAAACGAAAAACTAAATATAATAATTTTGATGCATGTAATTGAAAAAAAACAATTTTATTAGATTGTTAGTGAGATGAATTTTAATTTAAAAAAAAAAAGATAAATTTATTTTTTAACACTAATATATAAGTATTCAACTTAGCCATTTAACAAACAATTAAAGCTCTTCTAAACAAAACAAATATGATAAATTGCATTTATTTTAGTTACATGAATCAAACACATTGTATTTAGTTTCTTAAAAAAATATATATGATCCATGATAATACCTTGTTGACGAAGAGATCAATAATGAAACAAAGTAATACATTAAAAACCAAAAATAAAACAAAGTAATAAATTAAAAATCAAAATTAAACAAAATAATAAATTAGAGACCAAAATAACACATTTTAAAAACATCCCGTTAAACCTTTAATGCTCAACTAATAGATAAACAAAAACTGAAACAAAGTTTAAGATTTGGCACCAAAATGAGACATTTTAAACATTACGGACTAAATGGAGACTAAAGATTAACATTAGGGACATTTATAAAATTAACCAAAAAAAATACACTAACTACTGATATCAACTTTTAAAAAACATTCTAATGTATTTATTTATATTTCTATGAGATTTCCGAAATTTCGGTCAAAAGAAATACACATACTTGTCAACATCAATATTCTTATATATTTGTCAGTTTCGATAGAATTGTAAAATTACATTGGAGTACTTTAGAAGTTTCAAAATTTTGGTAAAAATTTTCAATTCGTAAACCCAAAGACACCGGGACGGTTATCTAGTCAATTATTCATGTTGATGGTTACTATGCAATTCACATCGGCCGCAAAAAGGACAAAGAAAATCACTAAAAGCACCCCCTCCGCCGGATAGGATCATGCATGTAAATGTAATAAGAATACGCGAATGTTTTTCACACCAAGGAAATCTAAATGGACTAATGGAAGCACATTCTCCTCTGAATAGCAATAAATTGAACGAGCCACAAATGAAAAATAAATTGCCTCACATTCTCCGATTATTTCAAACCTATATTACCAAAATCCAATTCTGTATTCAATGCAACACCAACTCGCTGAGGCCGACTTCTGCGCATCGCTGTCTGTGGATGCCAAGTAGCAAGGTCATGATGAAGTTTAAGCAGGTTAGCTGATTACCCGACTGACCGATGACTTATGCTGATGAGACAGCCTCTATGGCACTGCCCAGTGGCCATGCTGCTTCAACCAAGGCATTATGATATTTGACTTGCTTCACCAGCGTAATCTCTTGCCAGGGGTCCAGACCTGCCCAAGACACAGTAACCACCAGTACGAACACAACAGAATGCAGATTGGATTCAATAGATGAAATCCCACTTTGAACATCCTTGACTGAATAAAATGCAAGTGATACATACCAAAGCCATCAACAAGCAAAGTGTACTGGTAAACAAGGTCCATGCAAATGTATGGCAAGTTGGATTCCTCAATGCGCGTGTATATGGATTTGGCTTCGTTCAGTGTAGTTTGGCAAGCACGCTTAGCTGCTTCTTCAAAATCTGCAGGATGAACTTTCGCCATGGGTTCCTTGGGATTAACAAAACCGGCCTAAATATGTATGTTATACGATTAGCTTAACCATCGAAACATATAGACATGAAACTGTTAAAAACCAATTCTTTAACTCCTAAGCAGGATAATTTGTGGATTGTACAAGTACCTCGGCAGCCCTATCAAAGAAAAATGAAGCAACAAAAAGATTCCTTTGTCCATCTCCTCCTCCACCATTCCATACGCCACCAAATGTGCATTTCATGTGTGTACATGTGTCCTTTACTTTGAGAGCCTTGTCAGCTACCATCCTGCATCCATCGACGCTTGAGCCAGATGAGGAAGCTGATGCTTTATAACTATTTCCTCCATAGGTATAAGACCCTGAAATATAAATAAAGACGGGTAAAGGAAACCACAAAGATTGATAGTAACTTTTACTTTGCCTTTAACAGAGCACATAGTAGATATTCTTGGAATCATTTCGAAGGACATTAGGCGATGGTTGTTTTTCTTTTTCTTTTTTGATATAATGCTCACTGTTCCCAAGATTTGGACGTGGGATCTCCTCTTTAACCCACACTACCCTAACCAACCAAGCTACCACCAGTTGGCTAAGTGACAGTAATATTCATTTCTTTGATTTTCTTTAAATCTTCTTGGCGTCTAAAAGTACCAAACTTATACACAAGTTAAAAAAAAAAAGAGAGCGAGAGCGAGAGAGAGAGAGAGAGAGAGAGAGAGAGAGAGGTTGATGATAGCAGTAAAAAGACAAGATCCAACATAAAAGTTGAGTCTCTGAAGTGCCTGAAATCATACCTGACAAAATGTCCTTGAAAAGCACCTGATTCCATGTCATTATGTATTTTATATATAATTGAAAAGCTTTCACGCGAACTAAGACTTGCTAGCACTTCGAGGATGCACCAACACCATAAGTGAATATTATTCAGTAAAATTTTGATATTTTCGAAAACACTGAATCATGCACCCAAAAATCAATTCTACAAGCAAAATGAAAAATAAATTCTACAAGCAAAATGAATTTTAACTTTTTCAGGATATTAGAGTGATGTAAACAAAAAATAATCAAAATGCTTGTGTGTTGTGATGTCTGCAGTGTTAATAATAAATAATATATATACATAATGTAGATACTCCATAAATCAAGACGTTCCAGAAAATTTCAGCGGATACAAAACTCGATGGATTCTCTCAAGAGCAGGTTTGATTTTCTACATCTAGATACGCATAAAATGCAGAACCAAATAGTAAATTATAAACGTGATATGATTTCACAGGCGATGCGCATGAAAAAAAAAATGCAAAAGAAAAAAAAGAGTTGCAAAAGAAAAATTTCTGTCAATAAGGGTGGATTTTGTTTTTGGTGGACTCCTTGTCCCCTGTTGTAAACCTTTGCTTCTTTAATAAAATTCTATCGTTTCTTATAAAAAAAATAATAATGATAATAAGGAAAGGGTGGACCTCAACATACCATCATAGCCAGATAAAATGCAGGGGTTCCCAGATTCTCCTGTGACTTTCAAAAGCTCTGCCCGAGCTGCTAGTAAGCCATATCGCAAGTAACTATACACAAGAAGTAAAACCGATATTAAACGAGGCTGCATAAAGTTCTAACTTCAATGACCTAAAGCATGTTTACAAACCAAGAATTTAGATTTGAAAGGAAGTTCGTAATGCTCAATAATGGTGTTTACTTTGCATTTTGGGAGTTAAATGAAGCCAGGATTGAGAAATAAGTTCCTAGACGAGGAACTTAATTCCCACGTCTTACCTACGGAATTGAATTCCTTTCTTAAAGAATAGGGACTAATTTCTTCACCAAATGTACGCTTACTATGCTCTCCACGCAAGGGTATTTGCATAACCAAACTTATTTTTACCATTAATACTTCTATTTCTTAGGGAAGAAATGGTAGAATATTTAGTTTCCCTTGTAACTTAACTCCTTATACATTGGTACACACTTTACTGGAATTCTAGAATTTGACTATAAGAACCACTGAATTCTCTAAAACTTAATTCCTTTTTTTCCTTAAAACTTATCTCCTATTATTTGAATTTATGAGTATAAGAACTGAAAAAAAATATGATAACTGTGACAAACAAAGAAGTTGGCGATACAATTGAAGAAGCAACTTAGGAAATATTGGTACACGGATTATCATCTACTTACGATATCATGACAAGAACGTAGCAGAAAATAAAGATAAAACCTGTGGACATAGAGGAAATATTTTTTTCCTTTGAGAAACATTTCCTTCACGTATGTCTCCTCTCCTTCTGTTGGTTTTGGTGCCTTTGCAGCAGCTGACTCAGAGATGGCATAAGCCATTTGAACAGATCCGCCTCCAAGGTCAACTACTCCCACTGTATTTCCATATTTCTGCCCCAAATTTCCAAGCAGGAAATTGATTGTCACCTACAAAATACGAAGCAAAGTTGAGAAAAAATCTATACAATGTCTACATCATGGAGCAGACACCCAAGGCTCCCATGTTTCGTAAAGTTATAGCACAGCCAGATCTTATAAAGGGTCCGTTTGGTAAATAGATACAAATTAATAATTTGATTTGAGTTATATGATTTGAATTAGGAATTGAATCAATGATTTGAATTGTTATCCAAATTGACATTTGGATGTGCATTTCAGTTTTGATCTAAGCATGGAATAAAATTAGAATTTGTGTTTAAAGAAGTAGTGCAAATAGTTTTGATTTATTAACAAATCTAATAAAATTTTAATATTAATTATGTTAAAAAATATACAATACGAATCTTAATTTATTCATCTCTTCACTAGGAACACAATGAAAAAATAATCATCTTATTTAGATATTAAATAAAGAAGTTATAATTTTTTTCCTTAAATATAGGAGAGAGAATTTCAGCTTTTACTATAACAAAGATATCCAAGTATCAAAAGTTTAGGGGAGATCAGAACTCTGAAAACTTAAATTCTTGAGACTCAAAGGATTTGGATTTTAGGGAAAACAAACACGTATCCAAAGAATTCATAATACTCGAATCCAAATTTGAGTCCATTGAGTCTGAAAGATACACAAAACAAACAGGCTCAAAGATTTTTGGCTTCACTTTACAAATAGATTCTTTGGCAGGTCTTGCATCATGAAAGGACATCTTAAGGTTCAATCTTATTTGATCTTGCATATCCATTGACATTATTGTAACCGTGCATGCCAGAAACCCAAGATGAATCTTACTTCAAAAATGTGTATAGATATAATTTTTGCTTTTATCGCGTCCAAAGAAAATGACTAAAAGTAAATTCATCATTACTTGAAAAATTCTTTGTTCAAGAATCTAAGTTTCAATGACATGTAGTTGTCTTACCATTAAGATTGCTTAAGCATTTTGCATATATGTCAAACTCAAGCAAAGAACATGTGTCTTGGCCACTAGCAGTGCTGATTAGTAGAAGTGGCATTAAAGATAACAACAAAATCATAAACAACTGAATCAAATCCCATATATGAAACAAGTATACACCATAAATCGTACCCATTGATAAGATCCTTCTTGAGCTCCATCAATAACAGAAACAGCATCTGACTCAAGTTTGAAGGTGCTTTTGTCTTTCAGTAGATTCCTAACCTTTAAGACAGCAAGAGGTTTAGAAGCGTAAGAACTACAAACCATTAAAACGCCAAGAAATGCATGTTGACCGAGATAAGTACATAAAAGACAAAGGAAGGAAAATGGTAAGCATTATTAAAACCAAAAAAAAAAATTGATGCCATATATCCATTCTTAGTCTTCATGATAAAACTTTTCATAACAAGGTATCATTGTGTGATGAAGAAACAGAGAGTACCGCTTGCAAAATGCGTTCAGAGGTATCGCCTGGCAAAGACCTCAACCCAGCAGTTGCCTGCAGTATCACAACAGTTCAAATTCGTTCCAAAATTTAGGAGAAGAACAACATGAAAAATCGCAGGAAAGGAAAAATACGAAAATAAATGAGCAAACTACTCACCCCAACACGAACGGGAGTCGACAGACGTAGTTTTTTTGGGACCGCATCTAGCGCTTTCTCGAGGAGGCCGCTCAAAGATTCAGCGGCAGCGTTGGGATCACTGGCGTACGCGCTTAGTCCTGGCTTTATCTGCATTGCAAACTCACAATAACAAATTAAATACAAAATAAAAAGACCAGGAAAGGTATTCTTCGTAATAATAGAAAACGAACCTGTTCGAAAAGCTCGAGATCGTCACCAATTGGGACGAGGTCAAGGTTGCGATCAAAGCAGTAGACGTGGACGCGGCTACCGGAGCTACCGGCGTCGAATATAACCGCATATGTGTTCTTCGAATAGGAAGTGGTGGAACTGAGGATAGTGGGAGGAACTTTACGGTGAGCGATGTTGTAGTCCTGGAGGGAAGACGAGGAAGATCGCAGAGGCACAACGTAGACGACGAAGGAGACAAGAAGCAGAGGGATGGAGATGAGAAGGAGAATCCCTTTGTACCTCTGGATCTTGTCGCGGAGCGAATCGTGGCCAAGGAGGCGACCCCCGCCGGGCCGCTTCAGCATCTTGTCGGTTTCGAAGAAGGTCTGGAGGTGGTGGTTATGGTGGTCTTGGTCGGACGGTGGAGAATTCGTCTGGTTCTCCAGGAGCTCGGCAGACGACAGAGATCGGTAACGGATCTGACCGTTGGCAGCGGCGACGGTGGCGACCGCGGACGGAGCCTTCTGCTTTGATTCCTGGACGGTCTCCAGCTCTGCTTGTTGTTTCTGGATTTCGAATCCGAATTGACAGAAGAGAAATTGAGATCAAAATCCAAGGCCAGGAAATGGTAAAAAGACGGAAAATTTTTTCAGATGAAATGCAGACAAAAAAAAGGGTGAAAGTGAACGGAGTTTCGAAACTTTACCGAACGGATCTTCCGAATACTAACTCCGGGAAGGCGCCGACGGCGGCAAGTCGGCGATTGGAGAAATTGCTCTCTTTTGTTTGTGAAAGTACTGACTTAAAATGTGAAATGTGGAAAACGCAATTAGAAAGGTGTGACACGCGCGCCAGAAGAACCTTAGAGTCCAGGCTCTGAGATTCAGATTTCAGAACAGACAAATTAGATAGAAATTAAAATTGAAAAACAAAGGAACAAGGGGAAGTCCGAACTTCTCCGTGGTGGGAAATTCGGAACCTTGTGTTTTGATGTTTATTTTTCTCTGACATTTTACAGGGAACATTTGAGAAAAGAGTAAAAAAAAAATTAAAATTAAGTAAATGATTTTTTTTTTGTATTAAAAAAAAGTTTTTTTTTTTAGTATCGAAATTGTCTTAATTTTTTTAAAAAAAAGAGAAAAATGACTGTATCGAAGAGAGGAACCTAACCAGGGTGGAAACAAAAAAAACTGGAACTGTTTTGATGCCCAAAAAGCTAGTTTTTTGATATTAAAAAAAAAAAAAGAGGTCATTTATCAAAAAAAATTTTTGGCCGGCCTACTTATCAAAACACCCTCTTTTTATAGTCCTCCTCTTGTTGCTTTGAAAAGTAGGTGCACGAATTTCATTTACGTGAAATGTGGTACGTACGTTTTAACTTAAAAAGGTAATTTTACACTATAGAAACATTTTAAACGGCGCTTAATTGAACAATAATCAAGATGGTTTTAAATTATGAATGTAGTTTTAAACTGATCTCATTCAAAATTTAAATTTTGTCTTCCCATCAAGTTTAGGTAGTTTTGAACCATTTTCGAGGATAACACTATTTATAAACTATAGTTTTTCAAACATCATTTCTTATTTTAAACCATTACTCTTATTTTAAATCTTTATGCTCTAAGCGTCAGTCAAAATCACCATTTACACCACATAATTTAGAACTCACAGTTCAAACCATAAGTTTTAAACTAAATCATTCTGAACATGTGAATCAAGCAAACCCTACTAGTTGCAACACACGTGCATCACAAGTGGAGCAGTTTTTTAGGTCCTATATACAAGTTAAAATTCTCGATCTAAAATTGTAGTAAACAACACTTTTTCAAAACCAATTGAAGTATTGTCAGGTTTTGAAAATATTTGTACTTCATGCCAATAAAAGGAAAATTTTCTCATAAAAAACTTTTTTTTACTCATAGTAAATAGATAAATAAAAAATATTTTTACCGAGTAAATTTTCTTTTCACTAACATTGACTACAAATAGGGTCGACAATTTAGGTCATAACACAAACTCGACACGAAAAAATAATGAGTTAGGGTTAGGAAAATAGGCCCCGGGTTAGAATTAGGTCAAACCCGACTGACCCGCACAAAAAATCGGTAGGCTTTAGGTCAACCTGAAGCAGCACGAAATCAACCTGCAATAACCCCCCAAAAAAGTGTCAAAATCAGGTTAACCTGAAATTGACCTAAAATTATTAATTAACCCATATAACCTGAATTGAACCCATGTGATCTTAATGCAACCCTATAATATATCTGTATGACCCACAATAACCCGCTTGTTTGTAGTAAATTAATCAACCCACTTAGGGTTTCTCATGTTGTTCTCAACTTCTCAGATTCGACTACCCCCTCCCTCTTCCTTTTCTTTTACGTCTTCTTCTTCCTTCTTTTTCTTTCATCTCCTTCTTCCTTCTTCTTCTTTCATCTCCCTCTTCCTTCTTCTCCTTTAGTGCCCCTCACCTTAAACGTATGTCGGTAAAGTGCAATTTTTCTTTCTCTTCTTCCCTTCCAATCTCAACTTCCAAGATCCATCCTTTGAGGTAATATTTCACTCTCTCACTCATGAATAATATGTGTGTTTTGTTCTTTAACTAGCCAGTTTCTAGTTTTGTTTTCTTCTCTATGAATTTTTATGATGTTTGAATGTTGAGTTTTTGCTTACGACTCAAACCTAGTTCTAGATTTAGTTTTTGTTTTGCTGTGTTTTAAGGAAATAGTGATTGGAAGTTGAAATTTTGGCGAATATTTGAGTATGGGAATGACACAGTCAATCCCAAGTTGGATTTTGGAGCTTTTTTTGATAATGTTGAGTTGATTGTTTGTGCTTATTTTGATTTGCCTCGCTTTGTTGGACTAGAAATAACAAAGGAATTATAACTGAAGCACATGCTCTGAACTAACATTGATTTTATGTCTTTGTGAAGCTTGACATATGGTCTTGAATATGATGATGGTGTATATCTTTACTAATTCAAACCATGAGCCTTTTTTTCTGATTTTTTTTGTGTGTGTTTCTTATGTTTTGTGTGTGTTTGTGTGTTTTTCTAAGATTCATGTCATGAGTCAAAAGCATATTTCAAGAAGAGTTCTTGCAATTTTGAAAATGATTGTTTCTTTAGAAACTTTGCCATTATGCTTAGTGTTTTTTGCTTTGTTGATATTGCCTGTGTAATTTGGCTAAGAAATGTCACCGTCAAAATTAGTATTAATGACAAAGTGAGTCTTATACTTTTGAAGTTTTTAACAAAGTTGATATATTGTTAAACTTATACAAAGTTTTGTTAACTTTTTTTGGTTTCTTAATGCCTACAGATGGAAAAAGTGCCGAGTGATAGTGAGAGTCATCATGGTAATGAAGAAAACCTTAAGGATGTGGAGATTGGGATGGAGCCTATGGTGGAAGATGAAGTTCAAGAAGTTTATAAAGATGGAAATCTTAGCAACACACAACCGAAGAAGAGAAGTTTGAAGTCTAAAGTTTGGCATTTTTTTGAGATGCTTCCTTTAGAATCTGATAAAGTCTTAAGATGCGCATACAAAAAATATGGGCAAAAATACCTTGCTCCAAGCAAATTTGGACAGGTAACTTGAGTCGTCACCTTAAAGTTTGCAAGAAAAAAGATACCTAAGACATAGGTCAAATGTTAATACAAAGGGATAGTGGGAGTATGTCACTTAGTCATGGTTATGATTCTTAGAAATTCTATGAGTTGATGATAGGTGCTATTGTTATGCATGACTTGCCTTTTCAATTTGTTAGATATGTGAGTATTAGGGCATTGTTGCAATATTTATATCCTATCGTGGATCTAATTACTAGAAACATTGCTAAGGCTGCTTGTCATAAGACGTATCAAAAAGAAAAGCGTAGAGTCAAAAGCATGTTATCTGCAGCTTTTGGTAGAGTATCGTTAACATCTAATCTTTGGAGTTCATTGATTAGTGATGGTTATATATGTGTTAGCGCTCATTTTATTGACAAGAATTGGGCTTTGCAAAAAAGAATTTTAAGCTTCTCTTTTATGCCTCCTCTACACTGTAGCATAGCTTTATCAAACAAGATAGCTAATTTGTCGTCTAAATGGGACATTGTATCAAAACTTTTTACTGTCAAATTAAACAATGCTTATTCAAATGATGCTTCAGTAGATTCATTGTGCTCTCTACTTAAGATGAAGTGTTTACTTATGAGCAATGGTGACTTTTTTTTTATTTGAGGTGTTGTTGCCATATACTAAATCTTGTCGTGCAAGTTAGGTTGAAAAAGATTGATCAATCCATTGAGAAGATTCGTCATTGTGTTAAGCATTTAAAGGGATCACAAATAAGAAAATATAAATTTAAAGAGTGTGTGAAAATGGTTGTTGTACAAAGCAAAAAATGGTTAAGTCAAGATGCAACACCAGATGGAACTCAACTTTTCTAATGCTTGATAGTGCACTCATTTATTGTGATGCTTTTCAACAATTGGCAACGTGTGATCAGTCCTTTTAGAGTTGCCCTTCAAGTGAAGAATGGAAAAGAGTTGAGAAAGTCCACTCATTTTTAAGGGTGTTTTATGATGCAACTTTGGCGTTCTCCGGGACCTCATATCCTACATCTAACTTGTACTTTCCAACCATCATCCCATGCTTTTATGAGTTGAAAGAAGTCATGAAAAATGATTTTGAAGATGAATATATGAAGGGAATAGCATTTAGGATGTGGGAGAAATTTTAGAATTATTTGTCTAAATTCAATGACATCTTGTCTATTGCTTGTGTATTGGATCCTCGATATTTGTGGAGTTTTGATACAATCTTGCTTTTGGTGAAAAATGCATTGAGTTTTTGCTTGTTCATAACAAACTTTTTTCACTCTTTGTGGAGTACCTTAACAAGACAAGTCATTGGCTTAAAGCGCCTTCTTTTAGCAAAGGAAGTAATAAGAAAGATAATCAGGGTCAAACAAAAAGAACCAAGTCATGCATATTTCAGGTAACTTTCTATACTTATTTGAAGTTTTCTTTAAGTTTGTTTATTATATTTGATATTTGCTCCAAATTGTTTATAAGTTATGTTTAGTTACTAACATTAGTTTTTTATTTTAGGCATTTGATGGTATGACATCTAGGTCAGGTGAAGAAGCAACAAAAACACAATTAGGACTTTATCTTATTGAGCCTAGGCATACTAGGAATGAGGAGTTTGATGTTTTTTCCTTTTGGAAGACAAATCAATATCGCTATCTAGAGTTGAGTGCAATGGCTCATGATATTTTGGCCATCCTATTTCTACAGTTACTTCAGAATCTGCATTTTTAGTTGGTGGTCATGTACTTCCACACTAAATTTTGAGCATTCAGATCAAAAATCTACAGTGAACAAATTTCTTTTTTCAAATTCTCACTTTATCCTCTCCTGTCGTTGAAGAAAAAATATGATAACTTCTTCATCTGGTATAAATTGAGATAATTCCATTGCATTCTTAAAGAAGAAAGGAATAAATTAAGATCTATATGGCATATTTTTTAAAATCATGAACATTAATATTTTGATAGATTTGTTAATAAATTACAAAAAAATTTTCCTATCTAACCAAACACAAATTCTATTTTTATTCCTTGTTCAAATTAACACTTTAAATAGACATCCAAATATCAATTCAGATAGCAATTCAAAAGACATAATTCAAAACACTCAACTCAAATCAAAACATTCTAAATCAAGACAATTTGAATATGTGTACCAAGCAGATTTATTGTTTTTCTAATTTATTAAATAAAAGTTTGGGAGTGCAATTCTCTATTCAAGTAGTGGACTTAGCTCAAACTGGTGTTTGATATATCCAAACTTCAGATTCCAACCACAGCTCGAATTGAGTTTTGAGTAGAAAATTTAAATTCTAACCTCGAATATAGGACTCAACTTTATTTAAGTTTTTCTCTCCCTATACTTTTGGGAAAAAATAAAATAACTTCTTCATTTTATATCCAATTGAAACAATTCTTCTTTCATTTCGTTCATATTAAAGAGAGAAATAAGTCAAGATCCATATTGTATATTTAAAAATATCATGAACATTACTATTTTGTTATATTTGTTAATAAACAAAATAATTTTACACTATCTATTCAAATAGAAATTTAGATTTTATTCTCTATTCAAATTAAGACTTTAAATACGCATCTAAAAATCAATTCGGATAGCAATTCAAATTATATATTTCAAATTTTACAACTCAAATAAAAAAATTCATATCAACACAATTTGAATCTCTACACCAAACAAACCACAACTAAAATAAGGTTTACTAAAACACACATGGAAAAAATATATATAAGTAAGAATATATTAAAGAAAAAAATATCTTTATAAGAACAAATTAAAGAAAAAGGTATTCATGAGAAAATAATAGTTGAAAAAATTGTGTAAGAAAACTATGTATAGGTCATTTGAGGATACAATTTGTAGTTCCAATTAAGTTTGCTTCTAAATCTTGTGAGAGTAAACACTGTAGTAAGCATAGCTTGAACTACATATTATAGTTTAAACTGTATTTGCCAAATGGCTTATCATAAATTATTTTAGTGGTCTAATTAGGAAAATTTATACCCACATCAATCATTTTTTGTATAAAATATCACATGAAAAATAATAAGCTAGGTCACATTTAATGAAAAAAAATATTTTAATAGGGACACAAAAAAATAAGTTGGGAAAATTTAGGAAAAAAAATATTTTAATAAGGCTAAGTGAGTTGAAAAATATTTCAAAGCAAAGCATTTGAAAAGAATTTAATTATACATGAGCTCTTGTCAAAAAGGATAAATAAATATGGATACATGTAGATTACTTTCTAAAAGAACATTTGACAAAAATAAAAAAAAAAATGATGCAAACATTAAAAAAAAGGTTGACACATAGCTAGCCAGAGAAGGAGCATGAAAGTCAAACTTTTTAAAAGGTTTATTTAATTTTTTATTTAATATTATCTTAATTTTTTATTTTAGTCCTTAAAAAAGAATTAAATTTAGTAAAAAAAATATTTAAGTAGAACACGTGTATTTAAAAAATAGTGAGACAAATTGGATAATAAATAGTTCAAGAGGTAGATTTAAGTATTTAATCTTTGATAAGACTATAAAAAAAGATGTTTAAGTAGGGACATATTTAAAACAAATTATTTCAATTAGACACTTTTTTATAAAATTATTTAAAAAGACTAAGGAAAGATATTTAATTAGGAGAACATTTGAAAAAATTAATACCTCACTTTCACAAACATGTGATTTTAAAAATAAAGAAAAAACTAGATATCCATGTCCTAGTCAAATCATATTTTGGTTTAATGTTATATATACAGATGAGTAGGGGATATTTGAAGAAACAATGAAAAACCTCAGAGTGTTGGGGGCTAATAGATCCTAGGGTATGACATGTCGAGGTAGCACACACGTGAGTCTCCGATGCATCGGTTGTGGTTCCAATGTGGTTGAAGCACTTGATGATTCCATACGAGATGATATCGACATGACCTCTAATAGAGTTAGAGTCGAAATGAAGTGAAAAAAATGACTTTTAAGGCCCACTTTGTTGCCAAATGACCAAAATACTATTGCAGAACTAAAAGAACATAAAATACAGTAATAAAGGGAACAAACATCAGTGGAATATAGTGTAATGACTAAGAAAATCCTAAAATTAAATAACACAATTTACATATTTAAGTCAATGATTTTCTTGGGAAATATCCTGTATGAATTTTTGTGATTAAAGGATTTATGCAATTAATATCAAAATTCCAAAATTCTATTGTAAACTTTAAGGTTAAATTTATTAATTTTTATAGTTAAACAATTTGGTTGATAAATTCTCACCACAATTTAAGGTGGAAGAAATTTCAATCCATAAAAAACTTGAAAATTTTAATTAGAAGAATTTTCAATTGTAATACGATGTTAGCAGTATACTGAGAAATACTCTAATGCTCAACAAATCCTTAATTGCCAATTAGTTAAAAATCAAAATTACATTAGTTGCAATTTCGGTAGAAAATGCTATTCGAGCGCGAAAATTGATACTATCGAAAACTATGTCATCACCAAGGCTAAATGCCAAAAAAGTCAAGATTAAATTTTTATTAGTCTAGAAATAATTTTAAGACTAAAAACAGTCCAATATTGCTATGCAATTAAAATGTATATTGATATCAATTTATATAGAGTTTAGCATCTAATTGTAGTTGGACAATGTAAAAGGACTCGTCAGAAACCGAAATTTCTTGTCATCTAAGTTAGTATTCCCGGCAAGTATAAATTTTATCTATTTTGAGGGAATCTTTTAAGATAAGCACATAAGCACAAGATAGGACTTAATTTAAGTCTTGATTTGATGATGTACATGGAGACATCATGAGATGCCATCTCTTTTCTTCTTTACTTAAGTGTGGCGCCAAGCCAAGTTAAAAGTTAAGACCAAATTAGTCCTTAGCCTATAAATAAGCACTACATTTTCAAGATAGCATTTTTTTTTTTCACTTCTTCTGCCTTTTTCCCCTTAGCAAAACCAATTTTTCCTTAACCATTCTCAGCAAAATTTTTTCTTTTTCTCAAACCCTAGCCAAAACTAAGTAGGAGAATGAGGGCTAGAAGATTGTGTTGAAGGATTCATCTTCAAGGGTATTCTTCTAAACTTTTCATCTTCATTTTTAGTTTGAATAAAGTTTATATTTTTCATAAGTTAGCTTATGATTTTTAGTTTACCCATGTTTTAGTATAGATTTGTATGGTTTGTGTTTTGTGCAAAATTTTCAAGCTAGTTTTGAACACAAAAATAGAAACCTTAGAGTCCGATTTTAAACTTTTTTCGAACACAGAACTTTAGATTTTGACATTCTAAACCAAACTCCATGATTGTACATAAATGTAGCTTTGACACTAGGTTGGGTTTCCAAGTAGTTTTTCAAAACTATCCAAAATAGTGGGAAAGCTGTCAAGTGTTGCTCACTACAAGGGCAACCAATGTTTTGGCCAGTTTTGAGCCGTTTCTAGTCTGAATCATAATATTTGTCAAACACAAAAGTTTAGATTTCAATGAGACAAGTAACTTTCGTGGAGAAATTTTTTTGAAATTCTACCTCTAAAATACAGTTATGGATAGTTTTCTATAACAGTCTAAAAAACTATCAAAGAGAGCTGCCATTGTTTTTTAAAGTGTTCATGTAAATCCTGCCGTTTGCTTTTATAAACACTTTTGTTAATTTAACGTATGAATATGATATTTTAAGTATCATAATTATTTATGTTAAGTAAATTAACTTTTTATATAGTAATGTTGCAAGTGACAGTTACGTGAGATCAATGTGTTCGGAATGTTCATATTAAAAATAAATAAATAATGATAATCTTATTAATCATTTTGTTGTATTTAGATATGCTAAATTTCGTTTATGTTACAATTGTATATATCTTTATTCATGTTGGTTCAATATATATATATATAATATGATATATATTATTAATTTAACAATTATTATATATGATATAATAATATAATATATGTATTGTTATATACATATAATGTATTAATTTAACGATTATATAATATATATATATAACCGTATAATATAATGTTATATTATATTAACTGTTAGCAAACGAAAAGAAAAAAAAAAGGAAAATGACAATTATCGTGGGAAATAAAAAGAAAAAAAAAAGAGAAAAAAAGAAGAAAAACCTGATTAGATTAGGATTAGGAACTCATCTAATGTCTTCTCTTTCATAAATTTATAAATATATCTTTAAGCTACCAAAGTTTTCATTCTCTTAATTTTAAGCCAAAGAAAATTCTCTCTTACCCTTTCTCAAAAATCTCTCTAAGAAAGCCTCCATCATCTCTCTAATCCTCAAAGCCAAGAACTCATTACTCTTATTTTCTTTCAAGCCAAAGTGGAAGGAATTCTTTTTGGAGATTTTGTGTGCAAGTCTTCATATTTGTTGAAGAGAACATAAGAATTTAAGGTATGGTTTAAAGGTTTTCATAGTTTTAAATTTTTATAATTAATGTATATTGTTTTGTGACAAACTTTGTTAGAAAAATTGTTCTTTTATGTTGTGAATGTGTATGCATGTATGTTTGTATGAAAAATAAATTATTTGTTTATTACTTAGATTATAACAATGTTATTTTATGGTTAAAGCATTTATGTTTATATGATATTATGAAATTTCATGAAAATAATGTTTTGTTATTGGAATGTGACATGAGAATTTTAAGGTTTTCAGTTAGTCGGTAAGTTTGTTGGTAATGTTTTCAAATCAAATGATTTTATTTTGTTGCGATTTTTGGATATGATGTGTATATATATGTATCCGATGTCTAGGAATTTGTATAAATTTTCATTCAAAATATTTTTAGGGTTATGACCTTTCAATCAAACATGGCTCATGAAATTTTATTTGCTGGCAAATCTGTATTTGTGCCTTATAGAGTCTGTTTTATAGGGCAAAAGGCATCTTTTGCTTTTGTAAAAAATTATGAATCATTGTTGATATGCTCGTTAAATGTCTATAAATTTTCAGCTTCATATCCTTATTATGTTTTAAGATAAAATTCGTTGATTGTCAAGTACTCGGTGGTTATAAATGTCTACCTTATATGCTCTATGTAATTTGTGAGATGATAAATCATACTTTTAAATGTGTTTTCGATGATTTATTATTGTTTTAATTTTTATTTATATGTTGAGTATGTCACATAAAATTTCAAAAGCTTATCATATGCATTTGATTTTATGAAAATGTTTGAATGAAACATGTTCACTGCATGTTTAGCATGTCTGCTATTAATATTAACTCTGAATTCAAACGTGTGTTTTGAATCACTCCAAATTTATTTGAAGCTAAATTTGGATATGTTAGGATTTTATATGTCCATTATGTGTATTAATTTTTATAAATTATTTTATGGTATATATAATTTAATATAAATTTTAAATTAAAACTACTCACTGCTCAAACTTTGTTGGCAGATTTTGTAGTATTGATTATATGATTTATTTTAATTACCAAATGAAATTTTTATGTTAAAAAAATCTGAGCATTATATATATGCATAAAACTTTATTCTTTTAAATTTTCATACTCTAATTGAATGTGAATTGAAGAATATAGGGCAATAAATCCTTCAAAGTTAGTCAGTTTTAATGACTGACAGATTTACTTGAATGTTTTGAAAACTTTTAAAACAGGTATTTTGGATTAATATTTTCAAGAGTAGAAAATTTGAGTGATATTTATATATGTTAGCTATGCTATGGAATAAGTTTAGACTTTATTCATACTTATAAGTTGAGATTAATTTCTCTAAGAGATTAAAGATCAAAATTTCTGTCTTTACGTTTCTTGACTTTAAGTGCATGTTTGTTAATCAAAGATGCTTTATTTTATTAAGAATGATGTATGATGATGTAATATGGTATTAAATGATATTATAAACATGAATATTAATTTCATGTATAGACAAATAATTGTCATAAACACTCCAAAAAGCGAGCATACCGAAAATCACAGCATGGTCACCCGATTTAAGGTTTTGTAAGCAAACAAGTCAAGTAAGTATATTCTTGCCTGCAACAAGATCAAAGTTTACAAAAATTTTTTGAGAATATGTTTTGTAATAATTTTTAAGTTTCTTTTTACATACTGTCTTCTCATGAAAACTTTTGTTGCAATCAAAAGGTTTAATGGATGTTTCAATGATGAGATATGTTAAAAGTATATATATATATATATATGTATCACTTAATTAAGCATTGCACACCCTATGTTTATGTTTATGATGTCCCGTTAGGTTTCAACTTGTCGTGTTTGGTTTGGGACTAGCTACGTTGCTCCTTTCATAACGGTGTGCTTATAATGTTAATGGTGCAATGCTTGGGCCCCTAAAGGTAAAATGAATGATGTTTTAATATGGAAGATATAAAGATATGTTCTATATAAACATGTGCCTCATGCACTATTATGATTATGATTACAATGTTATGTAATGATTTTTTAAAATGTTTTATGTTACGAGATAGGAATGTGTACTTATTAAGCATATGCTTACTTAGTTTATATCATGTTGTGGATAAGGATAAAATACAGGTTGACTATGATGGAGGACAAGGACGGATATATATGCAAGGAGTATTGGATTAGAAATGGAATCATGTCATGAAGGGAGGTTAAACTCAAGCAAAATTTAATATATTATGTTTCGCATTTTTAATTGTTTGAGACTCGGTTCAATTTGTGATATATTCTTTTGAACTTTTTTTTATTGAATGTAATTTGCATCTTAGGTTTTTAGATTCTTAGGTTAATTATTAAAGAATACGCTATATAGTCCATTTCTTCGTAATTAGTCTTAATTAGATGTTAGATTAGAAGTTAAGAGTGCTTGCATTTTCTGTGTGAGTTGTATTTGCTAAATATTTGTTCTTTTGTAAACTAAGTCTCTACAGGTGGTTGATTAGCTGAATGTCTTAGATATTCCATCGGGCTAATCGAGGAGGAAAAGTTAAATCCAATAAGTAGTTTTTTTTTAAATGGATGTATTTCTTGGGATATTTCTCTGAGTGTTTTTGATTGTTCAAAATTCTTATCGGTAATTGTTAAGTTTAACGGTAATGGCAATGTTTCCTATGGCAACCGTAAGGGGGTGTTACAGATATGGCATCAGAGCGGTTTTTGTTTCCAATGCACATCGCCACACGTTAGTTTAAAGTCCTCTAATTAAGTGTAAGATTCTTCTCTTTTAGTATATTATCTTACAATAGATTTGTTATGATTATAACCAGATTACTTAGGAGTCTATGAAACCCAAACTTTTGTTATTTGGTGAAAGAAGCGATCTTTGTCTCATTTTTTATATATAACAAAATAGTTGATGATCAAGAAGTTTCGTGATAAGAGGTTAATTATATGATCATATTATTTTTCTTGGGGAAAAAGTTTATGGAAGAGTAGATGCATGATATGTAGAAGTGTAATGACAGTTATGTATTTTTAACAAACAAATTTGAGAATTATTCAAGGCTGATAAAAAGATTTTGAAATGTCACATATGAGATCTCATGGTACTTTTTTAAGAGAAGAATATTTTGAAAATATGCATGTTATCAACAAGAATGACTATATGAATGTTGGAGGCTTAGTGAGGATTAATTTTAGGAGAAAATTAATTATGATAATATTTTAGCAAATTAAATGATCCATAACATGACATGATGGAGATCATACACAGTAGTTCCTTTTATGGATGACCTTTGAATTAGTAGACTTCAATAGAGCATTCTAGAATTATTAATATAGAAGACAAGAGATGAAATATGAGATTATTATTTTCTTTAGAGGATATTGATTGATGCAATTAAGAAACAAGGTGATAAAGTGAGTCTAAAATTTTTATAGTGATACATAATATTTCAAAAGAAATGTTTAATATTCTGTTGAGAAAATTGCAGAAAAGAAAGTCAAGCTTTAAGTATGGTATATTTTCACTGTTATAAATGAGATTGGTTACTTCACGAATGAGGGGACATATGAGTAGATTTATTAGGGCACATTCTTTTTTTTTTTATTTTGTATCTTGAAGTTAAATTTAAATATTAACGGATCATTTGTATATTTTAGATTAAAGAGTTCCTAGAGTATAATTCTCTTTAGGCATGTGATTAAAGACAAGTTTACATACATAAAAAGTGAGATATAAAGAAAAGAGAGAGAATTAATATTGCACTTATTAGGTGTTTGGCATGGTGGTGGGAACCATTGGTTAGAACTGTTTTTACTGTAGCATAAGAGCTTTAGACTATAGCATCTTTTTTCTTTTTCCTATAGCATGTGATAGTTTTACACTGTTCATAACTAAGATAATGGCATTGACTGCCCTATGCCAAACACCCTAAGATACTTCCATGAAGGATGATAGACAGAAAGGTAAGAAGAGAATTCAAACATTGCATATGATATTGTAAGTTGGATGCAAGATGACTTTAATGAGACATGATTTTTGAAGGAATTTTTATGTGAAAAGAAAGAATGTTAAGAAAAAAGGATTAGAAATTTCTCTACATATTCATTATATGCATATTTCAAGGACGAAACCCTTAGAAGGAGGGAAGGATGTAAAATCCTAAAATTTTACACAATGTTTTTTATATCCATATGCTAAGGGAGTACATATCCGGTCCATGTTCTTTTTCCCAAAAAGAAATAATAAGAAATTTTAGAGAATATAATTTATAGTGGTAAGCTAACTCTATGTCTTTGGTTGAAAAGGAAAACATTAGAGAGCAAAGATATTTCTATAGTCAAAAAATTATTAGGAAATCAAAAGATTAAAGAAGCTACATGGAAAAGAGATATGAGATTAGGACCAAGACTTTGAGAAATAAGGAAATCCCATTAGTTAAAGTCTTATGGCGTAACCACAAAGAGGAGGACGATATATGAAGCCTACTATCTATGGTTATTTTAAGTTTCAAGGATGAAACACTTATAAGGTGAGGAGAGTTCTAACACCCGTCATTTTCTTTTACAGACATTTATGTTAATTTAATGTTAGAATGTGATATCTTAAGTGCTATTATTATTTATGTTAAGTAAATTAACTTTTTAGATAGTAATGTCACAGGTAACGGCTACGTAGGATCGATGTGCTCGAGATGTTTATGTTAAAAAATTAAATAATAATAATCTTATTAATCATTTTACCGCATTTGTACATGCCAGATTTTGTTTATGTTATAATTATATATATTTACTCATGTTGGTTCAATATATATATATATATGTATAATATGATATATATTATTAATTTAATAATAATTATTATAATATAATATATATTATATTATACATAATATATATAACCATAAAACGTTATATTATAATTATATAATGTTATATTTATTATATTATATTATATTATATATTACGTTAATTGTTAGGAAACGGAAATAAAAAAAAAGAAAAAAAAGCAATTGTCATGGGAAAAGAAAAAGAAGGGAAAAAAGGAGAAAAAAGAAAAAGGAAAGAAAAACCTAATTAGATTAGGATTACACTTATTTAAAAAAAAAAACCAATTAGATTAGGATTAGGGTTTTTTACACTCATCTAATCTCTTCTCTCTCATAAACCTATAAATATACCTTTAAGCTACTAAAGTCTTCATTCTCTTAATTTCAAGCCATAGAAAATTCTCACCCTCACCTTCTCCAAAAATGTCTCCAAGAAAACCTCTATTATCTCTCTAATCCTTAAAGCCAAGAATTCATTCCTCTTATTTTCTTTCAAGCCAAAGTGGAAGGAATTCTTTTTGGAGATTTTGTATGCAAGTCTTCATATTTGTTGAAGAGAACATAAAAATTTAAGGTATAGTTTAAAGGTTTTCATAGTTTTGAATTTTTATAATTGAGGTATATTGTTTTGTGACAAACTTTGTTAAAAAAAATTGTTCTTTTCTGTTATGAATGTGAATGCATGTATGTTAGTATGAAAAATAATTTGTTTGTTTATTACTTTGATTATAACAAAATTATTTTATGGTTGAAAGCCTTTATGTTCATATGATATCATGAAATTTCATGAAAATATTGTTTTTTTATTGGAATGTGACATGAGAATTTTATGGTTTTCGGTTCGTTGGTAAGTTTATTGGTAACATTTTGAAAACAAATGATTTTTGGATATGTTATGTATATATATGTTAACAATGTCTAGGAGTTTTTATAAATTTTCATTCAAAATATTTTTAGGGTTATGAGCTTTCAATCAAACGCTACTCACGAAATTTTATTTGCTAGCAGATCTATATTTGTGTCTTGTAGAGTCTATTTTATGGGACAAAAAGAGTCTTTTCTATAAAAAATTATGAATCATTGCTGATATGCTTGCTAAATGTCTGTTAATTTTTAACTTCATATCATTATTATGTTTTAGGTCAAGATTCGTTGATTGCCAAGTACTCAGTGGTTGTAAATGTCTGCCTGATATGCTCTATGTAATTTGTGACATAATAAATCATATTTTTAAATGTATTTTCAATGATTTATTATTTTTTTAACTTCCAATTATATGTTAAGCATGTTACATAAAAATTTCAGAAGCATATCATATATATTTTGATTTTATAAAATGTTTGAACGAAACATGTTAACTGTTTAGCATGTTTGGTATTAATATTAACTCTAAATTCAAATGTATGTTTTAAGTTACTCCGAGTTTATTTAAAGCTAAATTTTGGATATGTTATTATTCTATGTGTCTATTATGGGTACTAATTTTTATAAATTATTTTACAATATATATAATTTAATACATACATTTTAATTAGGACTGCTTACTACTCAGACTTTACTGGCAGATTTTGTAGTATTGATTATATGATTTATTTTAATTATCAAATGAAATTTTTATGGCAAAAGAAAATCTGAGCATTATATATATCTATTAACTTTATTCTCGCAAATTTTCATGCTCTAATTGAATGTGAATTGAAAGATATAGCATAATAAATCCTTGAAGGTCGGTCAGTTTTTATGATTGATAGATGTACTTCAATGCTTTAAAAAATTACACAAAAGGTATTTTGGATTAATATTTTCAAGAAAAGAAAATTTAAGTGATAATTATGTATGTTAGCTATATTATGGAATAAGTTTTAGACTTTATTCATACTAATAAGTTGAGATTAATTTCTCTATGTGATTAATGGTCAAGTTTCTTGTCTTTATGTTTCTTGACTTTAAGTGTATGTTTGTGACTCAAAGATGCTTTGTTTTATTAAGAATGATATATGATGATGTAATATAGTTTTAAATGATATTATGAACATGAATATTAATTTCACGTATTATATGAATAATTGACATGAATACTCCAAAAGGCGAGCACACCAAAAACCACAGCAAGGTCACCCGATTTAAGGTTTAGTAAGCAAACAAGTCAAGTAATTACATTCTTACTTGCAACATGATAAAAGTTTACAAAAAAGTTTTGTAAATATGTTTTAGGATAATTTTTAAGTTTGTTTTTAGATATTGTCTTCTCATGAAAACTCTTGTTTCAACAAGAAGGTTTAACGGATGTTTCAATGATAAAGTATGTTAAAAGATATATATATACATATATATATGTATCACTTAATTAAGTATTGCACACCCTATGTTTATGTTTTATAATGTCCTATAAGGTTTGTATTTGTCATGTTTGGTTTGGGACTAACTATCTCACTTCTATCATGACGGCGCACCTATGATGTTAATGGCGCAATGCTTAGCCCTTAAAGATAAAATGAATTATGTTGTAATATGAAAGTTTAAATGAAAGGATATGTTTCTATATAAACATATGCCTCGTGCACTACTATGATTACGATTACGATGTTATGTAATGATTTTTATAAAATGTTTTATGTTTTGAGATAGAAATATATACTTGCTAAGCTTATGCTTACTTAGGTTATATTGTGTTGTAGATAAGGATAAGATGCAGGTTGACTAGGATGGAGGACAAAGACAGATATGTGTACAAGGAGTGTTGGATTGGAGACAGAGTCATGTCATGAAAGGAATTTAAATTCAAACAAAATTTAATATATTACGTTCCGCATTTTTAATTGTTTTAGACTTGGTTCAATTTGTGATATATTTTTTTGAACTTATTTTTATTGAATGTAATTTGTATTTTAGATTTTTAGATTCTTAGGTTAATTATTAAAGAATACGCTATATAGTTCATTTCTTCATAATTAGTCTTAATTAGATGTTTGATTAGAAGTTAAGAGTGCTTGCATTATCTGTGTGAGTTGTATTTGCTAAATATTTGTTTTTTTGTTTTTGTAAACTAAGTTTCTACAAGTGGTCGGTTAGTCGAATGCCTTAGTGGTTCCGTTGGGCTAATCGATGAGGAAAGTTAAAATCCAATAAGTAGTTTTTTTTTTTTTTTTCACATGGATGTATTTCTTAGGATATTTGCAGTAAAGGCAATGTTCCCTGTGGTGCTCGTAAGGGGGCATTACAATTCAGGCCATTTTGAGGCTGAATTAGAATTTTCACGAAACATAAGAATTTTAGATCTCAACAAAATAAAAATCTTTTGTGAGGAAAAAAAGTTGAAATTCCACATCCATAATACAGTCGTAGGCTGTAATGCCTAGCTTAATTAAAATAATTTAAAAGTTTAACAAGCATATTTCTATTTGAATATGATTTTCTTAAGTGTGTTAATTATAGCCATTTTGAATATTTTTACATAGAATATCTATGAAGTGTTATTGAAAATGTGCTATTGAAATTATTTAACTATACGGTTTTACATAACTGTGCATGAAAGAGTTGGCAATCGTCAGATGAGAAGCCGATTGTCGTGCTTAATCCAAATAATAATTTGCATACACGAATAGGTATTTTGAAGTGTTGGATTACACTATGTAGGATATTTCTATGGACTTACTTGCAAGGAAAATATGTTTTTGTGGCTTTCATGCAAATATTGAGTATTCTAAGTGTTTTTTTTTATAACTTAAAGGAACTTGACTTATTATTGTCATTAAAAGATGCCTACACATGCTCCTTAGTTGACAAAAACCTGATTACAACAGATTTTTCCTCTTTTCTCTTTGTTCTCACACGTTGCACACATTCCTAAAAAAAACTTCATCTTCATGAAAACAACAACATGTCTAAACTCTATACAACCAAGAAACTAGAGAAAATGCAGTTTTTTTAGCCTCTAAAATCATAAAGGAGTGTGAGAACAAGCTACGATTTAAACCTCATTCCCTGATTTCCTCAAAAACGCATGTTCTTATAAGCTAGTTTTGACCCAAAGTGAAGTTTTTGAACAATTTGGACTCCAAAACTTATTGCATACATAAGGTAAGTTATAATTGATGTTTTTAGTGAACTTTTAACTTGTTTGAAGCTAAAAGCATGGTGTTTTATGTTATAGTTCTGCCTGGTAAACTTTGAGACATGATTGTGCTCTTGGAAATAGGTGTTTTAGTGATTTTCGAGAAAATGACGAAATTTGTGTTATGGACTTGTTTTGTTGGTATTTTGATATCGAAATGTTTAGTTTTAGTCAAGGGTAGATTAGAATGAAGTTTGTATTGTTTTTATGCATATTTTTAAATTGCATGCAAGACGTTTCTGATATTTAGTAGCAATAGTGGGGATTACGAAATTTATATCTCTATATATACTTTAAATTTAAAGCTGAAATTTTGCGGATTATGGTGGACATACCAACCTTGCTTTCTACAAAATTTTGGCTATGGTCACTTTAGAATGAAATTTTGGTGAACTTTCAAAGTTAGGGTCTTGCTGCAGGAAATTTTAATGGACAGCCTACTCTTTGGTTGTGCATAAAATCTACTCTACAATAATTTTAAATGGTCAAAATTTTTTATTATGATGTTATAAAGGGTAATTTTTTATATTTTATGATTATTTTTATTATTTAGACGTGTTTTGGACATGTTTTCATCAGTAGTTACAGACTTTGAATTTATATCAAACTGGTAAAGTAAGACTTTACGAATGCAAACTAAAAATACAAAATCTTATAAAAAGGGATTTTAGGACAAACACAACAGGGCCTTCTCGGAATATTAAACTCAATTCTTCTACCATACTTACCATAGATCAATATTCAAAAGAGGTAAGTAGGAATTCTATTTATAGTATCATAAAAATTCAAAAGTATATGATATGTGCTTTTCTTAATTTGTACATATGTTCTATTAAAAAAAAAAAAGGAATGAATACAATATGTTCAAGAAAGATATAGAAAAATGAAAGTAAAGCTTCATGTGTTGAAAAATTTGTAGTATGTTTTTAAGATTTATTGTATGTAGACATGAGTTGTGGTTATTAAAAGATGGGAATGTATGGAATAAAATGCCAAGGGGATTGACTGATACCTACTAATAGGTCCAAGAGGGAAATGACTGAAACCAACGATTGGGATCCCTTGATAATAATTTATGTGTTTTCTTAACTTAAAAAAAAAAAGGAATTAAAAGATTAAAGATTTTGCAACCTAGTAGATATCGTATTTTATGGTTTTAATTATTGTTACTATTTTTAATTTGTATAAGTATATGTTGAATAATAAATTGTACCTTGGTCGGTTTAATATTTATTTATGTTTCACTTACTGAGCTTTAGCTCGCACAGTTTTTGTGACATAGGTGATGATGACAGTAAAGTTGGAATGGCATAAAAGCAGGTTGAATCACTTTTAGAAACTGATTATATGAAGTCCATGTACATACTAAACTAAGAAGATTGTAAAGTGATTGTAAATAGAAACTGATTATATGAAGTCCAAAACTGATTATATGAAGTCCATGTACATACTAAACTAAGAAGATTGTAAAGTGATTGTAAATAGAAACTGATTATATGAAGTCCATGTACATACTAAACTAAGAAGATTGTAAAGTGATTGTAAATATTAGTTCTTCATTAGTTTTTAAACCTAAACTTTGACAGTGTGTTTGTAAATTTTAAATACTAGTATCTAATCTAACGACTACTTATGTATCTCTATAGTTTCTATTCAATTGCAAGAACTTGTCAAAATGCATAATGAAGTGGCATTTTCTAACTACGTTTAGTTGGAAACTAAGCTAGTTAAGGGGTGTTACATAGGCAGTCAAACACAATTGTTAGTTTTTAAGTAGTAAAAAGCAATTTCATTTTTAACTAAAACAACCTTCAAAAAGTTTGAATTATAATTATCACAAAAGAAAAAAGTTTTAGATTTCAATGAAACGAATAACTTTTGTAAAGAAAATTTTGTAAGAATCTATCTCTAAATTGGACTTTAAATTGGATAAATAAAAATAGTCAAAACTTTTTAATAAGTAAAGTTTGCGAAAAAACACGAGAAATAGGTATGCTAAAGATAGGAAACGAGATTTTGATAAACATGAAAGTTTTTAGATCTTGTATATAAAACAAGAAACATTCATGAAGGAAAATTAAAAAAATGTCGTAAATATATAGTTTTACAGTAACTTTTTAAAGCTAACCGAAAAGTACCTCTCGATACTAGTTTTTAAACAAAACACTCGTTTGGCGATAGAATTCTATTTTATGATAAACAAAGAAATAGTAGCACTTGAAAAATTATACAAGTTTATAGTTTACTGTTTCACCAAATTCAGACGCTCTTTTAAAACAAGATTTTCAATACAAAACTTTAGTTAAATAAATATGATTTTTCCTATAAACTTTAATAGTTTTTAAATGAACATTTGAATGGATATTATAAAAGTCCAATATGTGGACCCATAACAATACGACGCTAGACATAGGCCCAACATCTATACTAGTTCAAGAGCACTCTAGGTGTCAAAGTTCTAACGATATAGTATAAGGAACACCTTAAGGATGCTTTTAGGCATAATGGGCTTTAACACAATTACAAGTCCAATAAGTGTAATAAGGAAATTGATATTTAGAGCTTAGTTCATGGATCATAAAGTTAAATAATTATTAAATTCATTAATTGGAATTATTTAGAGAGACTTAATGATAAGATAATTAATTAATTACTAAATTAATTAGTTATCAATCTTGGCACAAGTTAATAAGGACAATTAAGAAAAATTAAAATTAGGAGGATTTAATCAATTAATCCTTGTAATAAAAATAATGGTTTTATGATTCTTTGATGAAGGAAAATACGTTTTGAGAAAGGATTAAAATCCTTTCAATTATGCTAAAATTTAAATAGCATAAGATAGGTTATTCTTACACTCTTGATGGGTGTTTCTATCTTGGCGAATAGCAGACCCTACTTTGGGAAAAATAGATAAGTAGAAATCTTACCTACAGTATAAATAGTTTCTAAATAACATGTTTCACATGTTTTATAAAAATTATAAATGCATGTTTATGATTTAAATCATAGTGTGTGATGTCATATCATACTACTTACTCACTAATAAGTCTAGTGAAATATATAAGAACAAAATTAAATTTGAGTGTCGTACCAATCTCTCGACCTATAAGGAGGCTTAATTTCAGTAAAGAATTTAGATCATGGTTTTGCTTGGGACCTTGTTAACCTTAACTTCCCGATGATCGTGCGTAATTGGTACAAACACTCAGGCCCTTAAGTTTAATAAGACATGATCATAAATAAGCATAACCGACACATGCATATTTTATTCTCAATTGTTTTGCAAGACATTGTTCGTACTGGCTAAATGAAAACTCATCTAAGAATGTTTATGCTGATGGGCTATGGCATAGTGGCAGACAATCAGAGTGAAGATTAAAAATGAATACTACGTGCTTTTTATTTCAACAAAAAAAAAAGATTTGTTAATTATGACTATTATGTTTTATATATGTACTATGACTTGAGTAATATGCATGTATGTTTTGGAAGACCACTATGCTGATATAATATATTATAATTTTTGTTGCATCAAAATAGTTTAATTAAAATCAATTAATAAGATTATTTAGTTTTTAATTGGTACTAACTAAAAAAAGTTTTAAATTGATATTAATTAGTAATGTTATTCAGTTTTAGAAAAAAAAAATATCCTGCAAATTTAAGAAATTTTAGTAAGTATATGTAAAATATCTAAAGTAGTTAAGTAACGGCAATGTAGGTAGGATCGCAACAAATGTTGGGAGGAGTCACACAATTGATGGAGAAGTGGCTTAAATGTTAGACATGTATGCCCTAAGGAGTAAAAATGTAATAAGTTTTTGAAAACATTTTTATCAATAAAGAATTCATTTACTATTTATATACCAAATCTTGTCCTCTTTAAGTTCATATTTGTTGAATGTATGATAAGCAAACAATAGTCTTAGACTGTCAGTCTAAACCTTTAAGAATTGGGCATATGATGGACAAATTATGTGGAAGACACGATTCTTAAGGTGACAGTCTAAATCATAAGATTCGCGATCGAGGGAATAAAGTTGGGCGCTTTATTTATGTAAAGATTGTTATGTTGTCTATATCCCTATTGGGAGATGGTTTGTTTTGACCATCGAAGGAGGACTCCGTGAATAGAAACATTGGCACATTGTCATAGGTGACGATGTGTTGGATCGGGACATAAAGAGAATTGATTTGGATTAATAATTCTGTCTTGAAAAATCGATTCACTTTAGACAATCATTTGTATTGTATCTTAATCTTGAGATGAATAGTGGGCCCGTTGTCTTGACTTGTGTCTTTTGATGTACCAAAGGGTGACACCCACATTTTAATAGTGGTATGCATGCCAGTACGTTGGAGGCATGACTCTTGATAGCGTAGACTTGTCATTCATAGATGTGGAATCCATAGCTTCTCTTTAGGAGTAATGATATCCTCTTATATGCGTTATCCTGTAATTGAAAAACTGAAGCACTCAGCCATTTGAATACATAGGTGTAATCGAATGGTATACCGTCTTTAGATAATAAGTTTTTCGTGGTGAGATAATGGAATGTAAGATAAAAATAATCGGGAAGGTAAGACAGAACTTGTCCTTAAGTCGATTATGGATAATCCCATAAGGATACGATATACTATGATATGTTATGAAGACTTAGCTATACGGGCTTCGTAATTCTATAAAGTTCGAGAGTGCACCTCCAAGCTTTTAGTGGAGTAGCGTTGGAGTTGATAATTATAAAACGTATATCTAGGATATTGGGTTTCATAATTATTGGGAGCTTAAACTATATAGGTCCATTTGCAACCCTTTGCCAGCTCACAAAATCCTGTAACAATACGGCGTGATTTTCCAATAATTGGTGACTTATGTCAGATTTATTCGATTAGTTGAAATTCAGAAGAATCAAATAATTTATGTCCGTGTATAGGTTGAATTAATATTGAGACAAAATTAATTCAAGATAAACTTGTTGAATTATTTGGATCGGATAATTCTTGTCTGTTTAGCAGTTGATTTAATTTCGGATCAACTAAATTAAGATAAACTTGTAGAATTATTAGGAATCTATTTATTTTCCTAGAGATTATCTAGATAAAGTTGTTTTAATTTGATAACTTCTCTATTGGGTTATTTGAATTAAAATTAAGGCTTTATACTATAAAATATTGGGTGAAAAATAAAAGATTCATTGAGATTTTTTTTCGACAGTTTAACATGCCAATCCTAAATTTCAGCCTGCTGATGGGGCAAGTTCGGCTGCCTATTAGACAGATCGGCCTGCCTATGCATGAAATAAAAATCACATGTTTTTACACGAATTTCATCCTAGATTGATCCAAATTTGATTCTTATTCAAATTTTTGAGACCTTATCTGATAAGGAATGACCCTAGACCCAACCTCTATAAATAAGGAGTGAGTCTCATAAGTTATTTAGATCAATTGAGAGATTAAGAGTGATACTTTGCTGGTGAGAATCTGAAACTCTCTAAGAGCTCTTGTTCACAAATCACGAACACTAGCTTTGTGATCATGCTATATGTATAAATTATGAAATCTTGATCTCTTCTATGCTTGAATTTAATTTTATAGAGAGTTGGCACTCTAGGTTTCTATATATTTATATGTTGTCATGGATTATGTGATGAATGTTTATTAATTAATTATGGTTGATTAAATTATTATATAATTATTTATTAATTAATTAATGCTGGTTATGGTTCCTTAGAGGTTAGAATGTGTATCTAGGTTTTTCATGTAATTAGATGGTGGACTATCATCTCTGTCTAGGAATTATTATTTAATTTTAAATTTGTAAGAATTTTGTAATTAAATAATTGTTTAGAGAAAACAGATCTAGAAGGCTGATCTAGAAGATGGATGATGGCATTCCTAGGTATTTCTTAAGTCTCTAATTTTATGTTTTTGAATTGTTGAAAATAAAATTGATGAATTGCATTAAAATTGTTTTTTTCTAGAAAGGGTGATTTTTGCTTGGTTGGCATGCCAAACTCTCAATTCGGCAGGTCGATGGTCGCAGATCGGCAGGCCAGATGTGAGGTTCGGTAGGCCATCAATAGGGTAGAAATCAGGTGGCTCTAGCGGTAGGCCAAACTTCTTGTTCGGCAGGCCAATTAGTCATGAATCGGCAGGCCGATCTATGAAGATTGGCAGGCCGGTGGGTCATGACTGGCAGGCCAATCACACAGATCGGCTTGCCGGCAGAGAGCTGGAAATTTTTCCATAAAAGGTGCAATTTTTCAATGCAATTTTAATTTTATTTTTGAGACAATTCTGAGAAACATTAAATATGGATTTGACCAGAAATTGGGAGTATTCGATTCATAAAGGATTAAAGACTTGAAGATGCGCCTTACATGAAGAAAGATACAGCTTGAGGATTCAAGGATGAAGAATCAATAATATGTTTTGATTATTCTCTTGCAATCTTTGTTTTCTATTCTCTAGGGTGGAACCATAATATTACGGTTATTTATTATTATTTTGCTTGTAGCTTTGCTTAATTGCTTTGCTTGTCTGCATTATAATATGTTTTGCCATGTATATTGATAACATACCATATAGAATAGGGAGTGCCGCTAAATTAAAATTGTTCATGCATGTCTTTTAAAATAAAACCTTGATTTCAAAAGATTGAGTAGGAGAAGGTTTTCGAAGAGAGGACCTAAGGCCTCCATCGTTGGTCCATAGGAAGAACATGATAGTCCCGACCCCTAGGAAGGGATTTCTATCATGTACCAGATTGGATCTCCTAGAGGATAAGGTATTTTAGCATGATTTATGGTTGCACACCCCTAGGTGGTGATTATAAATCATGGATAAAATATTGAAATGATGGTTATACACTCATGTTAATTTTATTATTAACCTCCCCTAGGAGCTCTGTTAATAAAATTCATGGCCAAAGAAACGATTATTAATAAGTGCTAGATCATACAGGTCCTGGATGGCATATATTAACTAGGAGGGGATTCGTGTTCCTAATTAAATTTGGTATGACTCCCCTAGGATCTTGTTGAATTCTGAGTTAGGAATTATCGTTGTAAGGTTGTGATATTTTCAAGGTTTTAAAACATAAACACATTTGTATCATTTTTCATGATTGTGTTATCTTACTAAATTATTATGATGTGTTTGCTTATGTTTGGTATATGATTCTTTATTGTAGATTAAAAATATCTAAAAACGTTTTATCTTTGATACTTGACAAAAACCTATTAACTGGAGAGAATTATAATGATTGGAAATGAAACTTAGATATCATCCTTTCCTTTGAGAAACTAAAATTTATGCTGACAACCCCTTGTCCTCCCGAGCCTACGGGAGACTAAACTAATGAGCAATTCCAAGCGTACAATCGCTGGAAAGATGCAAACGATTAGGCCGGCTCTATGTTATGGCTAGCATGAATAATGTGTTGCATGCTCAACATGAAGATTATGAGACTGCGAAGCAGATCTTGGATAATCTTGAAGACATGTTTGGAGGCCAGGCCATAACAAAGCGGTAAGGGGCACTTCGAAAACTCTTAAATTGTAAGCAAAGGCCAGTGACATCTGTTAAGGAGCACATGATGTTGGTCATTGGTTACCTAGCTGAGGCTCAAACCAATGGAGCCGACATTGATGTTGAAACTCAGATGACTATGGTCTTTGAGACTCTGTCTAAGGAATTTATTCCATTTAGAGCTACTTTTAATTTGAGCAATAGACGGGATATGACCTTAACAGAATTAATGAGACAGTTACAAGAGTTTGAACTACTGATCAGGGAGTCTCTTGCTGGTGGCGAGGCCAACATGGTAGCTACTTCTGGTTCTAATCCCAGCTTTGGGAATAGAAAGAAGCAACGGGCTAAGAATGGGAAGGTCGGGCACATCAAGAAGCATTACAAGGACTTCCTTTCCAAATGAGGTAGGTGTGATCTTCTGTATTTAGAAACTTGTTTAGTTGAGGAATCCAGTGACATTTGGGTCATAGATTCTGGTGCAACTAATCATGTTTGTGTTTCTCGGAAAGGGTTTAAAGAAACAAGAAGTCTGCTTCATGAAGACTTCACGCTTCTGATGGACGATGGATCATTGGTCTCAATGGAAGCAATGGGAGACGTCCATCTTCATTTTGATAATTATAGGAATTTAATTTTGTGAGATTGTTTTTATGTTCCTAAATTCAAAAGGAATTTAATATCCGTTGCTTGTTGATTTAAAGACTCTTATTTAGTTTCTTTTAATAATAAAGTGGTGATTTGTAAAAATAAATCTTTTATCTATTCTAGATGGATGCAAAATAATCTATATTTTATCAAACCTAAGATAACCTTATTGCTTAATGCTGAGATGAATGATAATAACTCTAAAAGGCTTAAAACTTCTCACTTTAATAAGACTTATCTTGGCATTTGCACCTTGGACACATTAACCTGAATAGGATTCAAAGGTTGGTAAGGGATGGACCTTTAAGTCACTTAAGGTGGAATCTATACCTAAATGTGAATCTTGTTTAGAGGAAAAAATGACCAAAAGACCATTCGGGTCTAAGGGCAATAGGGCCAAAGAGGTTCTGAAACTTGTGCATAGTAATGTTTATGGATCGATGAACATCTGGGCACGAGGAGGGTATGAGTACTTTATCACTTTTATTGACGATTACTTAAGGTATAGGTATGTATACCTAATGCACCACAAAAGCGAAACTTTTGACAAGTTCATGGAGTTTCAGGTTGAAGTGGAAAAACAATTGGGTAGACCTATAAAGGCACTTCGATCTGATCGAGGTGGAGAATACTTTTCTGATAAGTTTGGGACACTTATTAGAAAATGAGATTTTATCCCATTTAACTACACCAGGCACTCCGTGGCAGAATGGCGTAGCGGAGAAGGAATAGGACTTTATTGGACATGGTCAGGTCCATGATGAGTTATTCATTATTGCCTTTGTCCTTTTTGGGATATGCACTACAAACTGCATGTTATCTTTTGAACAATGTGCCTTCAAAATCAGTCCCTAAAACTCCGCACGAGTTGTGGACAGGTAGAAAGACATCCTTAAACCATATTCGCATATGGGGATGTCCAGCTCATGTCCTGTTTAAGGATACGAATAAGTTGGAAGCACGTTCGAAAGTTTGCATGTTTGTAGGATATCCAAAAGGGAGTTAAGGAAAATAAAGCTGTGGTTTAACTAATGCAACTTTTCTTGAGGAGAGTTACATGGATGACTTTGAGCCTCGAAGCAAAGTGATGCTTGAGGAGTTAAGGAGTGATCCGATCACTCTGAAGGTTTCGAATGAAACCATTCCAATCAGTGTAGAAAGACCAAATGAACCCAAACAACAACCTAAGGGGCTTCGATGTAATGGGAGGATCGGGCATCAACCCAAGAGGTATATGTTCAATGGGGAGGCCTTCTTAGCTGAATCGGATGAACATGACCGAGATCCTTATACTTATGTATAGGCTATGGAGGATGTTGATTCGAAACTCTGAACAGAGGCCATGAACACAGAGATAAAGTCTATGGAGACTAATCAACTTTGGGAGCTTATGGATCTTTCCGAAGGGGTAAAACTCATAGGGTGTAAGTGGATCTACAAGAGGAAAAGAGGAGTAGATGAAAAGGTCAAAACCTTTAAGGCTAGACCAGTAGCTAAGGGTTATACATAAAAGGAAGGAATCGATTACAAGGAAACCTTTTCGCCTGTAGCCATGCTTAAGTCCATCCAGATTTTCTTGTCCATAGTTGCCGCTCTTGATTACGAGATTTGGCATATGGATGTCAAGACAGTTTTTCTAAATGGCCATCTTGATGAGTCCATTTATGTGGAACAACCAGACTGGTTCAAGGTCAAGGGTCAAGAGGGTAAGGTTTGTAAGCTGCTAAAGTCAATTTATGGACTTAAGTAGGCTTCCCATTCTTGGAACATAAGATTTGATCAGGTGATCAAGACTTATGGGTTCTCACAAAATGTGGATGAGCCATGTGTTTACAAACAAATTAAGGATGGGAAGGTGGTCTTTCTATTGCTCTATGTGGATGACATTCTGCTAATTGGCAATGACGTTGGGGCGTTGTCATCGGTCAAATTATGGTTGACCAAGCAGTTTGACATGAAGGACTTAGGTGAGGCTAATTTTGTTCTCGGTATTCAGGTCTTTCAAGATAGAAAGAACAAAATGATAGCTTTGTCATAAGCGGGCTACATAGATAAAATTCTCAGGAGGTAAGCAATGTAGGATTCCAAGAAAGGTGGGCAACCATCTAGGTATGGAATTGCTCTTTCTAAGAAAGACTTTCTAAAGTGTGATGAAGAAAGAGAATATATGAAGAAGGTGCCTTATGCTTGGGCAGTGGGTAGTCTCATGTATGCCATGCTTTGCACATGACCGAATATTTGTTATGCGGTTGGGATTGTAAGTTGATTTTAGGCGGATCTAGGACCGAACCATTGGGTTGCGATAAAGCATATTTTCAAGTACCTGAGAAGGACTCAAGGGTATATGCTTGTGTATTCGGGTGAGGACTTGACTCCTCTAGGATATACTAACTCAGATTTTCAATCCTGTTTGGATTCGAGGAGATTGACTTCTGGGTTTATGTTTACTCTGGACAGCGATGCCATCAGTTGGAGAAGTGTAAAGTAAGATTACACTTTGGATTCAACGATGGAGGCCGAGTATGTGGCAATTAGTGATGCTTCGAAAGAAGCAGTGTGGCTCTATAAGTTCCTTGGGAATCTTGAGGTAGTTCCTGGTATGGATAAGGCGGTATCACTGTACTATGATAACAGTGCAGCGGTAGCTAATTCTAAGGAACCAAGATTTCACAAGAAGAGTAAGCATATTAATCGAAAGTATCATATGAAAAAGGACTTCATCGAGGGCGGGCATGTCATGGTATGCAAAAGCACGTCAGAGGATAATTTAGCTGATCCATTCACAAAGACACTTACTAGGAGAGTCGTCGGTCTAAATCTTTAAGAATTAGGTATATGATGGACAGATTATGTGGAAGACACGATTCTTAAGGTGACGGTCTAAATCATAAGATCCGCGATCGAGAGAATAAAGTTGGACGCTTTATTCATGTAAAGATTTTTATGTTGTCTATATCCCTATTAGGAGATGGTTTGTCTTGACCATCGGAGGAGGACTCCGTGAATAGAAACATTGGCACGTTGTCATAGGTGACGATGTGTTGGATCGGGACATAAAGAGAATTGATTTAGATTAATAATTATGTCTTGGCAAATCGATTCACTTTAGACAATCATTTGTATTGTATCTTAATCTTGAGATGAATAGTGGGCCTATTGTCTTGACTTGTGTCTTTTGATGTACCAAAGGGTGACACCCTCATTTTGATAGTGGTATGCATGCCAGTACGTTGGAGGCATGACTCTTGATAGCATAGACCTGTTATTCATAGATGTGGGATCCATAGCTCTTCTTTAGGAGTAGTGATATCCTTTTATATGTGTTATCCTATAATTGGAAAACTAGAGCGCTCAACCATTTGGATATATAGGTGTAACCGAATGGTATACCGTCTTTAGATGGTAAGTTTTTCGATAGTGAGATAATGAAACGTAAGATAAAAATAATCGAGAAGGTAAGACAGAACTTGTCCTTAAGCCGATTATAGATAATCCTGTGGGGATACGATATACTATGATATGTCATGGAGACTTAGCTATACGAGCTTTGTAATTCTATAGAGTTCGAGAGTGCAGCTCCAAGCTTTTAGTGGAGTAATGTTTGAGTTAATAATTATGAAATGTATATCTAGATATTGGGTTTCATAATTATCAGGAGCTTGAACTATATAGGTCCATTTGGTCCCCTTTGCTAGCTCACAAAATCCTGTAACGATACGGTGTGCTTTTCTAATAATTGGTGACTTATGTCAGATTTATTAAATTGGTTGAAATTCAGAAGAATCAAATAATTCATGTCTGTTTATCGGTTGAATTAATATTGAGAAAAAATTAATTCAAGATAAACTTATTGAATTATGAGGATCGGATAATTCTTGTCTATTTATCAGTTGATTTAATTTCGGATAATTTAAATCAAGATAAACTTGTAGAATTATTAGAAATCTATTTATTTCCTAGAGATTATTTAGATAAAGTTGTTTTAATTAGATAACTTCTTTATTGGGTTATTTGAATTAAAATTGAGGCTTTATCCTATAGAATCTAATGTGGAAAATAAAAGATTCACTGAGATTTTTTTTTTCTACAGTTTGGCATGCCGATCCTAAAGCTCAGCCTGCTGATGGGGCAAGGTCGACTGCCTATTAGACAGATCAGCCTGCCTGTTAGACATGTATGCCCTAAGGAGTAAAAATGTAATAAGTTTTTGGAGACATTTTTATCAATAAAGAAATCAATTTTTGTCCTCTTTACGTTCATATTTGTTGAATGTATGATAAGCAAACAATAGTCTAAGACTGTCGATCTAAACCTTTAAGAATTGGGCATATGATGGACAGATTATGCAGAAGACACGATTCTTAAGGTGACGGTCTAAATCATAAGATCTGCAATCGAGGAATAAAGTTGGGCGCTTTATTCATATAAAGATTGTTATGTTGTCTATATCCCTATTGGGAGATGGTTTGTCTTGACCATCGGAGGTGGACTCCGTGAATAGAAACATTGGCACGTTGTCATAGGTGACGATGTGTTGGATCGGGACATAAAGTGAATTGATTTGGATTAATAATTCTGTCTTGGCAAATCGATTCACTTTAGACAATCATTTGTATTGCATCTTAATCCTGAGATGACTAGTGGGCCCGTTGTCTTGACTTGTGTCTTTTGATGTGCCAAAGGGTGACACCCACATCTTCATAGTGGTATGCATGCCGGTACGTTGGAGGCATGACTCTTGATGACGTAGACCTGTTATTCATAGATATGGAATCCATAGCTCCTCTTTAGGAGTAGTGATAACATCTTATATGCGTTATCCTGTAATTAAAAAACTGGAGCGCTCAACCATTTGGATACATAGGTGTAACCG
>CAMOHE010047128.1:0-93034 GCA_946598075.1 Artocarpus hirsutus | reverse complement strand
TTTCTAATTTTTTATTTTGTTAAATAACAAACTAAAGAGTGTAAAAATAATCACAGGTAACAATTTTCTGGTGTTACACGTTTCTAAGATCCGCATTACAATAAATAATTAGGATCAATTACTAGAGTTGGTGAACACTAATATAAATAAGATCAATGAGAATCAGAACTTCTCATCAACAAGCAATTGACAAAATAATTAGATATAAATAATTAGTCATAACTAGGTTAGCCACTTGGTGTATCCGAAAAAACAATAGATCATATTTTATGCAATGTCAAATTTCTGTCAATGTCAAATTTTAACATTTGAGTAGAAACTTTCCTATGCAAATGCCATTCTTGGTGCTACTTTATATTTGGCTGGTAAATTTGACACCAAATATATCATATGTCAAATTTTGAAATTTGGTTGTTATTGGTTGATATATTTATTTATTTTTCATTTATCATTACAATATTGGCTTTTTCAATTATTTTAGAAGTAAAAGTTTACTTTTACACCTTTCAAAGTTAATGATTATCACAAAAAGTAGTTTAGCGTTTGAATAGCATTATGAATTGGAGTACAAATGAATATATGTCACATTCTATTTTTAAATTTTTTTTGGTGCCAAAGATAGTATTAATATTAGGATTTACAAATCGAGAGTGATTAATTAGTTGTAAATATGATTATTCAAGCAAAACCTAAAAACTTAATTAGTTGTGCTCTTTCGATCCTTTTATCTTTGGCTGCCTATATATATGGTTAAAAGTAGGTGATAAATTCATTATGCAAAACATAACAATAATTTTTAATCTATCTGCAGTGGTGAAGCCACATGTAGTTGCTCCAACTTAACTTTTGAAGTATTAAATTTTTGGAATATATTTATATTTTACATGAAAAATTATAGTTGTGCTCTCATTAAAAAATTGAAATGTATCATTATATCCCTTATTTTTCTTAGAAAAATTATGATTTGTGCCCCTCACATAATTATCAAAACATATATCTATATCTCTAGTAATATTTTACATAGTGCTCCCACTGACAAAAAGATCCTGACTCCGTCACTGTCTATATATATGTATTGGCTACGGTGCAGGCAGGATTTAAATTGGGAACGACGGCGTATATGTGTTTCATGTTTGCAGTGACAACACCAATGGGGATAGTACTTGGGATGATATTGTTCTCAGCCACAGGCTACGACGACAGCAGCCCCAATGCGTTGATTATGGAGGGGTTGTTGGGTTCATTCTCGTCGGGAATTCTAATATACATGGCTCTTGTCGATCTCATTGCTCTTGATTTCTTCCACAACAAATTGATGGGGTCCACTTCATGGTTGAAAAAGGCTTCTTTTGTTGCTCTTGTTCTTGGCTCTACTTCAATGTCTATTCTAGCTCTTTGGGCTTGAACGAATTTCCTTTTTTCAAAGGACATATAAAAAAACCTTTTAAAAAAAAGAGAAAGAAAATTACATAGTTCTTGTCGTGAATTGTAAAATATTCATAGCAATGTCATGGGCACAAATCCTCCATATATATATACAGACACACATACATACATATATATATATATATACACACACATTTTAAGTAGCTAGAAATATGATGCATTTTACGGTAAGATGAAAGAAAAATTGTTAAGGAGAAAAGAGGGGGGGAGGAATTTTGCAAATAATTTTAACACGTATATCATGCTATAATTGCTCATGTTAGGGTTGCCAGACGTTAAAAGTAAGAAAAAGGAATGAAAGGTGCAACAAAGTCAAATCTCTTAAGAGGCTTAAGTTACTAACCTTTATATGATATTAATTCAATGCATGTACACACACACACACGTATATATATATATATATATATATATATCAACGGTTGTTTACAAGCTAAACAAGTGAATCCCGGCCTGATGTTGAAATGGGCTGATCTTTTTCACCAATGAGGAATCAAAGTCAAATAGAAACGGATTTCTTTATTAATTAACTCCGTTAAATTAGGATTCACTGACTTACAGAGCCGTTCACAAGCAGATTTACAGAGTACTAGCATATCACAAGTAATATGATGGGTCATCGTAATGGGATTTAAGAACTAGTCTAAATGGGTTCTGATAAAACATTAAAAATGGCAAGACAATAATTCAATTAGGGAGGTCTCATTAAAGTTTCATTTTGAGCTGTCACATATTTAACCAGACATGCACGACTTGCATTGATTGGACACGGAAAAGAATTGCTACCATACGTGTGTTTTTTTTTTTTTTTGGTTTTTCTTACTTTTTAATTTTTTTAATAAACGCTTTTTCTTTTTTTTTTTTTGTTCTGATTATTTAGAGTGCTTTATTTTCTAGTCCTTCATGTGTATCTTATGAGTACTATTCTAGTTTGTGTGTTCTATGTCATCTCCAACTTCCTACATTCAATTGAAAAAAATATATGAAAATAAAAAAAATCCCTCATTAATAGAGGTTGGGAAACTGAAGTGCTTGTACAATCAGCGCAACATAATCAAAAGTGGGGTGTGATGAATTTTGTCTGCGGAAGTTGGAAAAGAGAGACGGCTGAGGCCTCCTGTGCGAATCAGCTTTTTCATATTTCTTCTCTCTATCTTGAGTTCCTTTTTCTTTTTTGCAATCTTTTCGGTTCCTCTTTTCCAATTTCCCAAGTGTTTCATTTAAGTTAAAAAAAAAAAAAAAAAAGAGAGTCAAATCCAAGTGGTTGATTTTGTTGTTGTTAATTTAAGATGAATATGTAATAACAAATTCACAAACATGAGTACTGGTCCCGTAGCTCAGTTGGTTAGAGCGTTGGTCTTATGAGCCGAAGGTCGCGGGTTCGAGCCCCGCCGGGACCAGCAAAAGTTTTTGGGCCTCAAATCAGGGGACCAATCCCACTCTCAATCCATGGCCTGTTACAAACAAGACTTGTGTGATCATGGCTCATTTAAGTTCGCCCGTGGCACCATTGCAAGACTAGCACGACTCATAAGATTTAATATTTGTCACATAAATCCGAAGCTAAGCTCTTTTCCTTCTTTCTTTTTTTTTAGTGGCGTTCCTCAAAAACTTATCATTGCCAAAGCCAGACTCTTAACTATAATACTCTTCCAAGTTGAAAGTAATTAATGTACACCTTCTGAAATCCCATAAAGTATCCTCAACTTAATTAAATTGATGATGAAATTAACCAGTAATACTGACGCTAAATCAGAGAAAGCTAACGGCTGTTATTATGAAGAATTGAGTACTGCTCTATTTTTTCTTGGGGTTCTTGCAGAAGAAGAGAAGGTCACGATGTATGCATATCAATATAGGTGCGTTTGAAAACATTGTTTCAACTACATAGTTGAAACTAATATTGCATTGTAAAACAAAAATAGATTATATTATAAAATTTTCATATGCTACGATAAAATCGCTTCAATTTTTAGTCTTAACTGCATTGCCAAAAACAACTATATTCTACGGGCGTCACATGAAATGAGTTTTGTCTTTTAATTTTAATATAGTTAGGCCTTTCTTTGATAGTGCTACTTTGTGCATTTTGCACCTTGTGATTGGTGATTGATTCTCAACAGCCTCTTGTTGTCATGCATGTTTTATTTAACGTGAAATAATTCAGAATGTTCGTTCTTGTCGAGCAAATATATATATATATATATATATCCACTGGCTTTTTAAACATTTAAGATTTTCATCCAACCCCATAAAGGCTAAATAAATAAACAACGAGGAAAAGAGACCATTGAGTCGCAATCTCATAAAGAGAGGTGGGATACTATATAATAAAATATTAATTAACATGGTTCGTTTCACATGGAAAAGCAGAAGTTATTCGTTTTTTCTTTTTAAAAAAATTATAGTTCGTGATTGAGTCTTCTATCCATGATATACAGGTTGGTTGCTTTTTCTAACTATTATCGGATTGCCTTTCTTTGCAAACTTAACGTATATCAAGTTCTTTAAATTTTATGTCAAAGACACTAATTTAACTCAGATATGAGTGAAATTAATAATTTTGTTACACTAAAACGACTTTTTATCCCCCTTTTTGTCTACTTTAATTTTGAAAAAAGCAGGTGACTACTGTCAGAAAAATATTATAAAACTACAGAAAATGGATGATGTTAGCTTCTAGAACTAATTTGATAGTGATGATGAAATCATGTCTATTATATGCTTTATTACCTCATGATCATCCAATAATTAATATCCAAAAAAAAAGTGAATGTTTTTATATAGTAACCTTTATTTGTATTTGTAGTTGAATTTATTTGTATCAATGTTCAAATTAGAAAATCTCTTAGGTATTCGAAAATTTGATAGTGTTGGATAATCTTTGGATTTTGTTCTCCTAATTTGTATTTATTTCGAGTCTATTTATAATGCTTTTTGTTGGTGAATTTTCTCAATTCTTACTAGTGAATTTTCTCATTTTACTAGTTGATAAATGTAGATACATTGTCAAAGTACGACAAAACCTTGTATTTTCTTTACTATTTTTTAATAATTAATGCAGGCTAACTCAAACGCTAATCAACCATCAACTTTAATACTTGATTTTAAAATCGCAATTATTCATGTCTTGTAGTGTTGAGCATAACTAATCACATATGACATTGTTAACATCACTTGTCTTGTTGTTAAACATAATATAATTTTTCATGTACAATAAGGGTTCGTCTACGTTTGCGTCGTCGTTTTAGCTGCCATGTCTCTCACGTTGAAGGCCTAATTCGGCCAGACAAAGGCCTGCCCATATTACAATGAGATGCCTACCCAATCCAGTCCGGTGAGATCTTTATTTGGAATACAGCAGGGTCAAATTTCTCTACAAGACTTGGGTTTGGTGCAGATGATTACGTTGGGTAACAGTTAATTTAGTTGTCATATTAACATTGTCGTTACTGCTGTACGACATTATCCTGCTAGTGACAAGTCAATTTTATGGTCCATCACGTAAAAGTTGTAATCGTTTTTAGCATGTTAATGTTGTAGTTAGCTTACCCCACTTATCCTATTAATATTGTAGTTAGTGGACCCGGTAGACGGACCCAAAAAATAATAATAAAAATATGCTTAACAAGTGTTAGAGTACGGTGGCTTAAATTTTGTTTAGTTTAGCTCCAAAGTTTTTACGGTGTGACATTTATGGTGAAATAATTAATATATGAATTTTTTGAAGGTCTATAGTGGTAAGGACTAGATGAGTTGATATGTCTAATTTCGTAACTTACCATTGATTTCGTTGAAGGTGTGGGGTCTTCCCTTCTATAATACGGTACAAACTTATTGTGTTAAAATTATGCTACTATATATATATATTATTTTTGACACTTTTTTTACATTAATTTTTAAAAATAGTGGATTTGTTTTTATAACTGCACATGATTTTTTTTTTAAGTTTTTTCACGTATATTTATTTGTTCTTTGTTATTTTGTTTTTATAGCCTATTTTTCATTTATTTTTTAACAACAGGTAATTACAATATGTTTTACCATTTTCTTGATTTTTTTTTTTTTTTTCAAATGCATGAAGAGCACTGCGAAACTGTTCTTAAATCAGGACAAGATCCATGGTAGGAAAAGAAGATATTGATAACAGTGTCTAGGTTTTCTTTTTCTGAATGTTTATCATGACGCCATTGGAGGGGTTACTTTTTTTGTGTGTTTTTAAAAAGGCCATCCTAAATTGTGATCAGTCTATACAGTGTACAGATCTGCAAGACATGACTACTGCACAGAATTAAATGCACTGCAGCAGCGGATCCCGGCCAAGGATCTCATTAAATGCGGGGCACATATATGTCCACCATTATCAACAGTGTCTTGATCATTCTGCCTCAAACAAATCTGGCACAAAGGCTTCCAAATCATTGAGCAGGAAACATGGAAATACTGTACAAAGACCTTTTGTCCTTGTCACCAGCCTCTTAAGGGGTTTTTAACTTATTTTGTCATGACCTTGTGAGGGCATGTAAGAGTTACGTTTGAATTATTTTTCTTTAGTTTTTTTTTTTTACAAAAATTAAAATTTTTTTCAAATCTTTTTTTTACAGTATTTTTTATAAATATTAAAATTTTTATTCAAATATGATACTAAATGGACTATAAATTTTATTTTTTTCTCCCTTCGAGAAAAGAGAATTCTTATACTGAATGTTACTTTGTTTTTTTTAGTAGAATATAAGTGTTTTAACTATAAAATTAATTTTTTAATGGTCTGATATGCAATTGTAAGTAATTTTTAATTATGAGCTATAAATTTTTAATATGGACAGTCACAGATTAACTCGTTGAAATATTAATTTAATAGTTAAAACAGACTTCTTCACCTCTATGTGCAAAATTGGCTTCTTTACTATAAGCATTTCCTTATAGGAAAAAAAAAAATAGAACTCTTAAAAACTTAATTTAATAGAACATGTCATTTGCATTACACATGTTTTACTATTCAATTGTAGTAAAATCATACAATTTAAAAAACAATATTATACACACACACGCATATGAAAAAACATAAAAAGAGGCGACTTTAAAAAAATGAGAACTTAAAGACCTAAGAGACATTTCAAACACCGGCCCGTTGTGGCTGGCGTGGCCTTAGGAACCAAATCACCATCGCTACCGCGAGCACAAACGTAGCCAGGCCCATGTCACAAGCCCTTTTCTCATCGTGACGCAACCCAACCTCCACCTTTGTCACTTGTCTGTGGACCCCTCCAGCATGAGCCTTCCCTAATTGTAGCCCCGCTTCATGAGCTTGCCTTCACTGCCCTAATATTTTTGGCCTCTTTCGTTTATAAGTTTGAACAAAAATCATTAACAAAAACTCAAATTCTATAAGAGATCACACTATAACAAAAAGATTTGAATTGTAGCTTAGACATGAGAAAAAAGCAGTCTAGTTGTGAATCTCATCAGTGACCCTTGCCCTCCTTCCCTTCCATTGATACAAGTTCATGTGCAAGCACTATAGTTTATTTTCCCTTTTTTTTTTTTTTTTGAACTCAGGATTAAGAATTTAACTTTGTACCTTATAGTGAAGTTGTATGTGTATTTACTATTAAGCTATGCCTGCAACTATTTTTCTTATTCATTTTTTCAAAAAGTTTAGATTTGTTTGGCCGATAAGCGAGAGAGGTGAATAGGAAATAAAGGAAAACGAAGATTATTATTGTTGTTGTTGTTGTCGTTGTCGTAGTTGTTGTTGGATATAGGCGATTTTAAAAAATATTGTAAATTTATTTGAATTATTTGTCAAGATCATGCAAATTATTTTAAATTTATTTACTATTAAGCTATGCCTGCAACTATTTTTCTTATTCATTTTTTCAAAAAGTTTAGATTTGTTTGGCCGATAAGCGAGAGAGGTGAATAGGAAATAAAGGAAAACAAAGATTATTATTGTTGTTGTTGTTGTCGTTGTCGTAGTTGTTGTTGGATATAGGCAATTTTAAAAAAATGTTGCAAATTTATTTGAATTATTTGTCAAGATCATGCAAATTAAGGTGTTGAAAAAGAATTTTGATCCTCTTATAACTTTTTTAACTAAATAAAAAGTTTATCATCTACTTAGTAGTTCATCAGGAACTTAATGAGTTAAAAATCCACCTCACTATAATTATAGGCAATGTTCTTTTTGTTAGAAATACTAATCAGAATGCAAATTTCGAAACAGATTTACAAAGCTGCCTTATTACAAAGAAAATGATATAAAATTCACTTGTGCTAGCATCACTATTTATATCTGATGATTTGATGCCAATTAATTTTGCTTTACACAAATATTTAGCTACTAATTTACTAACTTAAATTTGATATAAATACTTTGATATATTGGTGTAAAAATTGATCTTTTTAACTTCCAGAAAATTTAAACACAATCTTGCTAATCATGTTGAAATATAGTAAAAATTAAAAATATATCTTTATTGATATGAAAAATTAATATCATTAATAATAATTGTAATTACTATATAATTATACTATTTTAAGAATATTCAAAATCAATTCCTACATGTGAGTTCAATTATCCTAAACAAACATGCCACATAGTGTAATTTATTGGATAGCAATTACTAAAGTTATGAATATTAATTGATTGTCATAATGTATCTATGACGACTAGCCTTTTAACATCGTTTCTTGTACAATAATCTTACTTACTTAGTAAGAAAATACTGAATTACAAAAAATTTTCTTAATTAAAACTGTTGCGACTTTCGTCGCCATTCCAGTTGAGACTTCGCTCAACCTTTGCCTTTAAAATCATTTCAAACGGTTTCTTAAAACTTAATAAGAAACGTTTACTAAACATAGCTTAAAACATCACTTAATAATTTTATAACACATTTAGTACGATGTATCGTAAAACTTTTGAAAACATTTCTTAGAACTCTTATTTCCTTAAAAACCTTGGAAACACTACATTAAATAGTGTAAAACCTTTTCTTTGCATCGCGGAAGCAAACTGTAGTGGTATCCATTCCCATATCTCGCATCTGCCCTTTCGCAGCATCCAGCTCCTCTAACGGGTCCTACTGGTTACCCATATGGCTACCTACAGCATGAAAAACTTTTTATGAGCTTACGCTCAGAAAGTTCAAACATAAACTCACAAAGCGTTTAAAACATACTTTAAATCTTTCCTCATAAAAACTTTCCTCTTGAAACATTCTTCATAAACACTTTTCATAAAACGTTTCTCATAAACGTTTTCATAACACATTTCTAAAACGTTTGCGTAAACGTTTTTCATAAAGCATTTTTATACGTTTTTCACAACACGTCGTTTATAAACCTTTCCTTGTAAACATGAAAATGTTTTCCGTAAACATTTATCATAAAACATTCCTCAGAATATTTTTCATAACATACAAATGTTTTCATAAACATTTAACATAAATATTCACAATATATTTTTCATAAGCATTTAACGTAAAACTTTATAATAGAAAATACAAGCAAATTCATAATGCATGATTCCAATTATGCTCAATTATGTACCTTCAATTATGAGCATTTTATGAACACTCTTTTTTTACTGTAACTTACTATTCTCGTTTCGTAACTTTCTTTATCTTACTTTAACTTTCCATCATTGTCCTTATCTTTTCTTATCTTTCATTCACTTTCCTTACCTTGCTTTAGTGTTCGTATCAACTCATTAATCATGAGATCATTAACATGATGCTTCCCTTGTGGAAGACTTGAGACCATAGATTATGTGGTCAAATACCTCACATCTTAGAGGTTAACTTTAACTTTACGTTCAATACCTCATAACACAGAGGCTGGTACGACACTTTCTTTTTTATCCTTACTTTACCTTCTTATTATCTTTTGTGAGCATGTCAAATGCAGTCACATCATATGCAAACACACTTGTAATTTATAGCTTGTACTGTAAAATCTATTACACAACAAATGCAACTTATTACATAATAAATGCATTATAAAATGCACACACGGTTTGCAAACCATAACTTATTTTATGAAACTTATTGCACACATAGGCAACTTATTGCATACATAACAAATGCATCATAAAATTCATAACTTAAACTGTACAATATTATGCATTGTCAAAATGCAAAAACATACTTTAAAATATTCTGAAAATCATAACTTGTACTTTTAAACACGTTACGCATATCAATATGCCATAGACTTTAAACATAGTATTTGCAAATTCATTGCAAACCTCTCTTTGAATCTTTAAAATTTTTGCATAATAAATGCAAATATTCTTTAAAAGAAACTTGCATAATAATTGCAAGCTCATTTATAAACATACAACAAAAAGATTTTAAAAATCATTTACTTCATACTGTAGGTGAGGTTTGAACTTACCCGTACTATGCTCTAGCGTTCACTATTCTTTTCCTGTCTCATTCTTTTCCTGTCCATTAGTCGGCATCTGTGTCCTGATCATACGACAGCCGAATCATTAATAATCTTTCTATATATCAATACACTCGATTGATAATAAAACGTAAGCATTAAACATGCATTCTCTTTATATAACTTCCCGTCTCACTGGCGGTTACATTACTCAATGTATTACGGAGCATTTTTCTTCTAATAACGTTATGCTAAATCGAAGTGTCTGACTCCGTTTTAGCCATTTTCGTAAAAATGATGATTTTACCCTTGGCGGGTTTTTCGTCCATTTTCTAACTGAACAACACTCATTATGTAACTTAACATTCCCTTACATACATAACATGAAAAAATTCTCACTAAGAAACATTTCTCGACATCAGGCGTTTTGGGTCAATTTTGGTCATTTTTTATAAAATGACCATTTTGCCCTTGGTCTCATTTTCCTTCATTCTTTCCTTAACTGAACTTTAAATCCTTAAAAATTAGCATCCATAACAATGCATTAAATACGATTCATACTGTAAGCGAGATTGCCACTTACTTGGACTCCGGGCTACGCGGGTCCGGTTATACCTCGTTGTATCCACAGTATGTGAAGCATCTTCTGCAGTGCTCCTCGAGCGACCATAAATGGCTAGGAATGCTTCCTAGAGATCATACATTCTTGAACATGTCATTCTGGACTCCGATAATACAGTTTGAATCGCTTCAATTCGCGTGCAGTCGATACCAGATGATTTTTACCAGAGTAGAATTAGCTCAAACGGAGGTCACTGTTGTGTTCAGAGCATCGAAACGAGTCAGGAGGCAGTCTCAGATCGTCGATCGGAGGTCCAGATCATAAAATCCCAAAACGGCCGTTGACCGGTGTCAACTGGCCTCGTTGATGGCTGAGCTTGAGCATACCCCCCCTAAACCGACCCTCCTGAGTCCATTGGTGGGGTCAATTTCTTCCAATTTGGCCTCCATCTACACGAATCAGGCACGGGTACCAAGGCCAAAACTGGTGGGTCCATTCACGGTATTCCGGAGATGATGCCGTGAAATTAACTTAGGGAAAAGCTTCCCCAGGACCCTCTGAGCAGTTCCCCCATGGTGGGGCTGCTCAACACCGCCTGGAATGGCAGTCCCACCTCCACCACGGTGGTGTACCAAGGCGGAGGCCGTTTTCTGCCTTCCCGTGGTGGTTTCGTTCAATTGAGGGGCTGAATGTGCTCCTCTCACTCCTCTGAGTGAGGTGGTGCCCTCAATTTGGCACAATTTGGGCTAAAACGACAAACCCGAGCTTCTCAGGGCGGCAGTGGCCGGCGTTGGTCATTCTCCGGCCGACGGCTATGCTACCGTGCAATTAAGTGGGGGCTTTTGATGGCCGTCCCACTCTGAGTCGTTTGGCACCGGCGGTGTGCCTCACCGCCACCGAAGATGGCGGCTCCGATGGTGGTGCCACGGCGTAGATAGGGCGGTTCCGACGAGGCGTTTCCAACAAAAATCGAGCTGGAAAAAAGATGACATCCTACTCCTCTCCTCACCCTAAGTCCATAGACACCAAAATCACCTCGATTGGTGGTCAGATGACAAAGATATCAGCTCGGGAAAAATGGGTCTCACCGTCACTTTGGGCGGCGCGTGAGCCCTCCTCCGGCGGTCTTTTTGGCTGCTCGGTACACCGTTGAGCTCAGCTCATCGAGATCTTTCCAACGGTGTGGGAGGTGTCGAAAACAGAGCTCAAAATCTCAAATTCATTTTGAGGAGAAAGAAAGAAGAGAGAGAAAGTGAGGAGAGAGAAAGTCCGAGTTTATTTGAATTTTCCTTCTTCTTTTTTCTCTCTACTTTTATATAAAAAATGTGGTCTACACTTTTTACACAATCTAATTTTGTACTGTATGACTTTACAACAGTCTAATTCTTACACTGTATTGCTTTTACAGTGTAATTTATATACTGCATAATTTCATCAGTGTATTTTTTTTACACTGTATTATTTTAATACCGTATAATTTTTATGTTATTATACAGTGTTTTTCCTTAAATCATGTTTTTCTTATTAATATAATTCTTAATTTAATGCATTTTTAATACATTAAAATTTCATGTTGTTACAGTATTTTTTTCAATGCATTAAAATTTCGGGTTGTTACAGTATCTCTGTTCAACTTGCTAGTTTATGTTTCAATGCACGCTTATAGTTCCTGCATAATTGGTCACTGTTTCAATGCACGCTTATAGTTCCTGCATAATTGGTCACCGCCCCAGAGCAATTGGGACCGATACCCCACAAGAAAAAAGGTCCCTTGCCCTTTATTCAGTGCTGAATTGCTCTATCAGCCCCGTTATGGTTTAAAAAATCTTTTTATTCTTGTGACTAACGGGTTAAAACCAGTCGTAGGCTCGAGTCTAATATGTAGTCATGTAATGTATTTTTATATTTGGTCTCAAGGATTACAACCTTATGGTTTTGGCTGCTTGAAAGTTGACGGTCAACCAACATGACCCGCAACTCAACTTAACTCATATTGGCAAGCTTGCTTGAGTCCGCCATTTCTTTTGGGGTAGCTCTAGATGATACATTCACAACCCATAAACAAATTAAGAATTTTGATTTTGATTTCAGAAATGATCAATGGATTGCAGTTCAAATAAGCCGGCACTGTTCATTAAATTGATCTCATGAAGCTGGGTTAAATGCTGATCATCTAGCCTTGATAGGACGAAAGTGAAAGGGAAAAATATATATATATCAGACAGAAAGAGACAATGATCAAGACATTCACATCAACAAAAGTTGTAGCAAACTAAATAGCTACCTATACAAAAACCTTTTTTTTTTTTTAACAAAAGCCGGAGGTGTATAAGCAGAGGTCATAACCAACAAATCTCCTCTCTTTTTTTTTTTTTTTTTGGAATATCAAGCTGCTAATTCAGTACTTACGCTCGACGCCGGAAAAACCTTGTTCTCCGATCTGCTTCTGCTCAGCATTCTCTTCAACGAACAACCAAACGACGACGACGGCGAAGACGAATCATTTTCCACAGAATTATTACTCTCACCATTATCGCCGGAGCTCGAAATATTAACTATCTGCACTGCAGAATCACAGCCGTCGGCCACCGGATCCGTCGGAGTCTCGTTGCCGGCGATGGAATTAGCATCGGAAACCACCGGAGCTCTGCAAATCGGGCAGCTGGAGTGCGATCCAAGCCACGTGTCGACACAGTCGAGGTGAAACTCGTGGCCGCATTTCGGGAGACGCCTCCCGACCTCGCCGTCGTCGAATCCGCTGAGGCAGATGACGCACTCGAGGCCGGCGCCGGATTTCTCGGCGCCGCTGTAGACGAAGAGAGGGATCTTGGATATGGCGGAAGCGTCGAGGCCTTTGGAATAATTCGCGGAAGAGGAGAGAGAGGCGAGGTCGATAACGAAGGAGGAGGAGGAAGGCACCTGGTTGTTGAAGCGGGCCGGGCCGAGGACGCGGGAGACGGCGACGGAGGTGCTTCGGCGGCGGCGGGTGGCCTGGGTCTGGGCCTGGGCCAGGAACCACTTGGCGTAGACGTGGAGGAGAAGCACGAAGAGGATGACGAGGAGGAGGGAGATGAGGGCCGCCAGCATGACGTTGTTGTCGTGCGGGAAGATGCTCTCCACAAGGTGACTCATCGGCCTGTGGTGCTGCTGCTGAGTCGGCGACTCGCCCGAACTCGACGACATTGGAATTGTTTTTGCAGAGGAGTGAGTGAGTGAGTGAGTTTGTGAGTGAGAGGATGTAGTACTAATTGACTTGATTTAAGGAGGAGGATTTTTTTTACGTGAAATTGATGTCTTGGATTGAAATGTGGGTCTACTGTGTTTTTCGTTCCTACATTTGCGTGTTCTGGTCAGCTTATTTATCTCTCTGTCTGATAATATATAATAATATATGTACTATACAATGTTAATATAATGTTGTTATGACGGTTGATAAGTCTAGACGTTGTGAAGTCAAGGAGGATCCCGTTATCCAAGGAGGGGAGTGGAGTGGGTGGAAGAGACGAGGAGAAAACAAGAATAGAATAGAAGAGGAAGGAAGGAAGGAAGGAAAAGGCATGCAATTTCAAGGCAAGAATTATAATAATAAGAAGTGAGAGAAAGCGGGCAAAAATGAAGGACTCGTGAAGGCGACGGCAGCAGAAGTGAGGTGGGGATGGGGGGGTGTGGTTATTGGAGTCATGTGCCATTTGTTTATTGGGTTTGGTGCGTCGCGATCCCAAGAATCTAGAGATCTTTTAGAACCATTCTTTCATTCATTCACCTTACCATTGAGAAAATAATAATAACAATAACAATAATAATAATAACAATTGCGTGTTTTAGGTTCCTTTATTGTGACTTGTTGTATCTTGTGTTGTCATTTGTAGCTAGTGAGTGAGTGACCAACAGCTCTTCAGGGGTCCCATGTGAAATTAATCCGCTCTCTCATCAGTATGTATATGAGTAAACATTTCTCCTGCCGTGGTCATAGCTCCACTTTGATAAAGGCTTTCCACTTTTCTTTTCTTTTTTTTGGTTTGTCTTGTCTTTTTTCTTTTTTTGTTTCGTTGTTTGTGGGTGTTTTGCAAGAGAAAAGGGTCCCATAATCGCAACCCAACTCTTGTGAAAGCGAGATCTCACGTTCTTAGACTTGGCCGTCGTCTCACATATTTTGGAATCCGTGAAGAAAAGCTTCGTCCTTTTTCTCCTAAAACTATGTTGTTCCACACACGACACTAACATAATGAAATTCTTTCTGGAGCATTCTTCACACACCTTGCCTTCGCTTTTACAATTTATTTATTTTTCTTGTTGGCTTTCATTGTCGCCACACGATTTATTAGGTGAGAAGTACTTGATCTTCGTTTCCTGATTTAAGAAATACACTTCTGAATTATTGACAGAGTATTTAAGAAAAGGCTTCAAACTAATTGTTTGAATTATTCTTTATTCAAAACACCGTGCATGATTCAAACTGAATAGTTCAAACAAGTATACCAATCGGATGGTAAATTGTTTGCAATTGACGAAAAACTATTAACATCTCCTAATTTTTGGATGCTTTTATGCATGTGACCCTCATACAAGGTTCTTTTACATAAGACCCGATTGTAGCGAAACCCCCATTCCTCTCAAGCCCCTCGCCATCGAGCACTCCTTCCTCTCAAGCCCCAGTGGTGGCTCATAAGCTTCTAACATGGCCTCCCTCCTAGACACATGGCAAAAGTTTTTGGGTTTACATTTTTGGTGCAAAGTTTTCTTTTATTATGTCTAAAATAGTATTATTTTTACTGTGCTTGAATATACACCCAAATATATTAAAACTTACTGTTTATATTTAATTGGAAAGAATTTAACACTTTGACAATATCTTATAGGCTGTTTAAAAAAACGGTTGAAACTAATAGTTTTAGTTTGATAGCTATAACATATGAGAGCTTTATATTGTTCACAGTTATAACCGATGGTTAAAACTACTCTTCCAAATGGCCTCTTTAGCTTAATTTTAAAAAAAAGGTTAAATTGTCACATATTAACTAGTTCAAACACCAATGACGCTAACAATAATTTTGCGACCCATCAATGCAGAAAATTTTCTACTCATCATATTCGGTGCAGCATTCGTAGACCATACATATATTCTAATCTGTTATATTTGGTACGGCATTCGTAGACCATACAATATCATATTTCTATCGATCTTGCACATGAAATGAAAAATCATACATCTAACTTACTGACTCCCATCATTTTGACGTCAGTTCATGACCTCTGACTCCACTTGGAAGACAACGTCCAATCGTTCGACAGGCTCGGGCTTTTGCACGACGATTCTTTCAGACATTTCAAATACGTTTAAGATATAACAATCAGAAACTTCAGATACTCGTCAAGTCCATACTAGAGAAAAGTTAAAAAGAGGCCTGAAGTAGTGGGGTACTAAGGCCGACAATGATATTGATGCTACATGGTACTAGCTTCCTTTTCGTTTTCCTTTTGAATTGACAGCTTTCACTCAAACTGAGAAAGATTCACACACACCACAATAGCCACAAGTGGAATGCACAATAGACAGGCATTCTCGTCCTCAGAAAAGTTATTTATCTCATGAAAAGACTGGAAGTGAGACTTAAAGAGACCAATTAGATAATGTATGAACAATTGAAAAACTTTTAAAATGAATGATTGTTATTGTAGATACAGCTTGACACATTTTTATGTTGATGTTACATCTTTGTTAATGGATGAAAGTTATAAAGAATGGAAGAATTTCCAGCACTTTCAAGACTTACAGACCCAAAAAGAGATATCGTGCGATATCCAGTTTAGTCCATGAGTTTGTATCTTTTCTCCTGGACACCTGTAACTCCCATCTTTATCTCTATTATAGTATGAAGCGGTATCTGACAAATAGAGTAGAAATGTAAGTTCGTAGTAAGAACGAAGCTTCATTATAAGAAGTTTGGCAAACTTGGTTCCACTCATCAATTCTAACTCAAATAGTGTAAAACTCTTATATACTACAGTACTTTTAGTTCTAAATTTCAGTTCCAACTCACTTTTCAAACACAATGTTAAATTGTTGAGCATGATGAACATAATTATAAGCTTGAATTACCTCAATGTGAGGAATTTCTCTAAGAGGCCTATCCGCAAAATAAGCGTACAAGGCCCTCAATACTGCCTGCAAATAACGCATCGAAGGACAAGCTTAGTACATCTTATGCAAAATATTAAATAATTGAATAAATAAGACAGGAAAATGTGGAGACCTGGTGAGATATCACCACGACAGGTGCTCGCTGTCGTTCAAGTTCAATAATGACGGGCTCTAGCCTGCATTTGGTGGTGGAAGTCAAATTCTAGATTTAGATGAGTCATGACCAACAAAGCGATCAGCAATAGTGGCATTATATTCAAGAACCGCACAACACCAACCTTTGGATAACATCAAGATAAGATTCCCCACGAGGATACCTATACCTCAGCTTATCCTTCTTGCGTGCCCTGTAAATGATAAATATATGTATATAGTCGTGATTATCCAGGAAGCTACAAAGGGCATGTTTACCAATTCATAACGATTGTAAAAGGGAAAAGGTTTGAAAAGGACAGAAGAGGAAGAGAGAAAGGAATAAAAAATATGGCTCACATGTATTCCTGAGCATGTGAGGTTACAAATGTATTCCTATTAGTATGTAAACATAAAAGATGATGAAAAGGGAAATACTACTTTCATTCTCTTTCCATTCATGACACGTAAAAATGCAAAGTTTTTTCAAGTAGAGGGCTCTTTCACATAAGCGAGAATAACTGCAACATACTCATACTCGTCTGGCATGTTCTTCTTTATTTCCTCATATGTCATTCCATCGCAGACTCCAGCATATATCTCGTCCAGGGCACGCCATTGTATCTATAGAAGAATATCCAAAATCTTTAACACCCAGATAATGCTTGATAATAATTAAGTTCCTAATCATCGATGAACTACAGAATTTGAAAGATGGAAAAGTCAAATGACTCAAATACCGGCACCACTTACCTTGGGGAATCCAGCAATGTGACTTGCTGTCAGAATTGTTCGCTGCAGTGTGCTAGTCCAAATCTAATCAACGCAAAGTCATAAAAGACTTGTCAACAGGATTTTTCAATAAAAAACATACACAATTTAGTACACGTATTCATTGTTTACACGTTGAAGAAAAGACATCATATTGTTGAGGTGCTCTCATCTACCAAAAAAATCATAATAACTAAACCAAGAACTTTGGCTTAACACTATAAAAAAAAATGATATTGCTGTTATTTCTAATTTTTATAAGCACTCCTGTAGCTTGGAATCCAACAACAGGAGTTTTTCAAGTTCAGAGCCCAGAAATATGTCCCGTATAGATAAATAACTGATCCATTAACAAATCAGTTGCAAGAAACTCATGAATTACAGTAATAGAGGTATAAATTTAAGTAAAATTACAGAAGCCGTAACATTTCTAGGAGCCAAAAGAAGAAATTGAAAGAGTGCTGCAATGAGAGAAGAAGAAAAGAAACATGAAGTCATATTAGCCTAGAGATGAAAGAGGAGAGAACTGATAAGCATCTACTTCACAGGTCAAAAGCTACAAAACTAAATCTAGATTGCAGATAATCAATCATATGCAGATGAAGCTTACAGAAGCAGCCCGTTCCGATTTCAGCCGCTTTTCAACAAAGTTGGAAAGCTTTTTTGTGTAAAGTTCTCCAGCATCACTGTTGATATAAGAGGGGATTTCCAGTAAGCTTTTTAACTTATTTTATTGAAAAATAAAACTTGAAATAGAGGTTAAAAGCCTATCATTTAGATACAGATATCCCAATTTAAGGATAAGAACAGAAAAAGAATCATGAGCTTCTATAAGTGTTTTGGGGACTAAAATACAACAGCAATATTGTATCTTGAACTCACCTTAAAGCAGTGTCACCCCCAATTCTTCCTCTAACATTATCCTTACTCTCTCCATGCCTGGTAAGTAATATTGGGCGGGGTGTGAGATGTGTATTCACCTACAAGAAGGGCAGATAACATAACGAAAGATGTATTGATTATCAACCACTTGTTCATCTCCACTTTTTTTCTCTAGTGCTTGCATTGCTTTTATTTTTAAGGATTATTTCGTCATCAGACATGTAGAATAAACAATATTATTCGTATAAGTACATACCAAGAAGAAAACAATTCGTCCAGGAAGATAGCCACTAATGTTGTTTACCTGAACCAAAGACACAATTTCTGAATAGTGAAAATAATATTGAGAACAGAAAAGGGTTCGGGCAAGGCAATACATCAACAAAAATGATAGACCTCCTACTCGACACACATGTGAGAAGAAGAACAGGAATGAGTCTTAGCTGGGTTGATTAGTTTGGCATGACATGTCTGAAAATGATTGGTTGGTTATGATGTTTAGTTAGTTTGTGTTGAAGTGTTTGTATTCAGTCAGTTGGCTGCCGTGTGCGAAGTAGTTAGTTAGTTAGACAAGTCTGTTAGTGTGGAATTGATCAAGTGTAGTAAATAGCAGTTCGAACTGATCAAGGGTAGGCTAATTCTGGGTATATTCTTGGGTTTCCAAGCTGGGAGATCCAGTCGAATCTCGAAGGTCTACTTGGGCAATTCTCAATGTATTCATTTCAGTCTTTCCATTTCTTTCGCAGAAATAAAACTACTTCAAATTTCCAATTCTCTCTCCATTATACTTGAGATTACTTTTGTTGCCAAATCTGCATGATTTGTAACTCGGATTTTAAGGGAATTTGTTCCCTAATTTCCCGAGTCAATGCAAGCTGGAAAAAATCTCGTAATTAGGCCTTAATTTGTGTAAATTAGTGCTGTATATTTTGTTACCATAAATAGCTCCTAGGTAGACTATTCTTGTAATCGATACATAGGCTGTACAGTTTATCCTTTAAGATATATCAGAACAATTCATTCATAATATCGGGAGCATTTGTGGGCTTATTCTTTTTGCCCCTTTTTGCTAAAAACTCCCCCAATATCTTCCTGCCTTTTTTTTTTCGTAATAAAAAAATGTCTAAAACTTCCAGCATTAGCACTTCCAGTACTAAACCCATTTTACACCATTCCTCTCAACAATCCTCTGGTGAATACCAGAGTTTACAGCCCTTGTTTAGGCTCAATGGCCGTAATTATCTCGTATGGTCACAAATCGTGAGGACTTTTCTAAAGGGTAAGGGAAAACTGAGTCATTTGACAGGTCCAATTCCGAAAGAGAGTGATCCAAAATTTGCTGCTTGAAACATAGAAGACTCATCGATCATGTCATGGCTTTGGAACTCAATGGTGCCTAAGATTAGTGGGATATGCATGTTTCTCACAACCGCGAAGGCATATGGGACACCGTGAAACAAACTTATTCAAAGGTTTGTGATGCAGCCCTTATTTTTGAAATCAAAACAAAGATTCACTCAACCAAACAAGGCACTCTCTCCGTCACTAGTTACTATAACAAAATGAAAGGCCATTGGTTAGAACTCGATTACTATCAAAATATTAAGATGAAGTGTAGTGAGGACGCAGCCATGATGCCAAGATTTGTTGAAGAAGAAAGAGTCTACGAGTTTCTAGCCGAACTAAATGTCGAATTCAACCAAGTACGTGTCCAAATACTTGGGAAAGAGTCTCTACTGAGCCTGAGTGAAGTCTTTTCCACCATTCGAAGTGAAGAAGGAAGGAGGGGAGTCATGCTTGAAACCCCACTGAATGAAGTAACAACGCTAAACACCATGGCTTCAACAATAACTACTGGAGATTCTACCAAAACCGAGACTCCAAGGGCCCTGAAGAACATGACCAGACCTTCAAACAGCAGTAGAGAGAATCTGTTTTGTAACTATTGCAAGAAAACAGGCCATACCAAAGATATTTGCTAGAAACTTTAGAGAAAAAAAAATTAGTAGCAGCAAACAACCAGCAGCAACAGTCTATGACGCGTAACCGAGTCGCCAATGTCGTCTGCACTGAAGAAGACACCACTACTGCCGAAGTGAATGGTCTGAACAAGGAAGAGATTGAAAAACTCCGAAGCTTCCTTACTGCAATTGAAAAACCAGTAGGTTCATTTTCTGTTCTAGTCAGGTAAGTTTTCCTCAACTCATTCCTCAAGTAATTCGAAGAACAGTTTTCTTGGAATCTGGGTAGTTGACTCAGGAGCCACTGACCATATGACTAATTTTTCCAATATTTTCCATCTTATACACCGTGTTCTGGCAGCCAAAAAATAAAAGTTGCCAATGGAACATTAGCTACCATTGTTGGAATAGGAACCATAAATCTCATGCCTTCTCTTTTCTCAAAATCCGTTCTTCATGTTCCCAAATTGTCCATCAATTTATTATCAATTCAAAAACTTACGCCTGACCTAAATTGCAAAGTGATTTTTTATCCCATGTATTGTAAAATTCAAGACCAGGATACGGGGAAGATGATTGGGCGTGCTAAGGAACGGGAAGGGCTTTACTACTTGGACACTAGTGGTGGCAATGGTGAAATCAGTTACATTCCACAGTCATATGTGTTAGAAACCCAGTCTGCTCGAAAGGCTCAAATTTGGCTACATCATTTTAGAATTGGTCATCCATCTTTTTCTTTGTTAAAAACTATCTTTCCTTTGTTATTTCATAAGATTGATGTTAAAGATTTCAATTGTGAGGTGTGTCAAATGGCTAAACACCATAGAGTTTCATATCCTTTAAGCAATTCAACAACATCTTTACCTTTCTCTTTAATTCATATTGATGTGTGGGGACCCTCTAGAATCTTAAACATTAATGGGGCTCGCTGGTTTGTTTCATTCATAGATGATTTTTCAGGGACTGCTTGGTTGTTTTTGATGAAAAACAAATCTGATGTGAGTATGATTTTTCCTATGTTTCATAAAATGGTTCTCACTTAATTTGGTGTTTGTATTAAACAGATTCGATCTGATAATGCGAAAAAGTATTTCAATCAAGCATGTCACAATTCCTCCAAGAAAAAGGAATAATCCGTGAGTCCTCTTATGTTGATACCCTCCAACAAAATGGGATTGCAGAGAGAAAAAATCGTCACCTTCTTGACAACACACGTGCCTTGTTATTAAAAAAAAATGTGCCTAAATTCTATTGGGGAGAAGCCGCTCTAACAGCCACATATATGATTAATCGTTTGCCCAGTAGAGTGTTAGGAAACAAGTCACCTATAGAAGTTCTCTCCACTCACTTTCCAGAAGTTAAGAGAACCCAACTTCCACTAAAAACCTTTGGTTGCACAGCCTATGTCCATATCTCGCAAAAAAACCAAAATAGTAACTCGATCCAAGAGCTCTCAAGTGCATCTTCCTAGGATACTCATCAACACAAAGGGGGTATAAATGTTATCACCCGACTTCAAAGAAATTTTTTGTATCTAAAGATGTCATTTTTGCCAAAAACCAAAGTTTTTATGATTCAAGTTGTCCTCCGGGGGACATGAAGACTGAAGACAACCTTGATTCCTTAATTTTTATCTATCCAGTTCGGTTCTTACAACACCAAGCCAATTTAGTCTTGATCATGAGCATCCAGTAAGTCCACCCAGTCAAGGGGAAACAACCCCATCCAATTCTATCTGTGAAACTAGTCCTGTTCAAGAGTCTTTTCCAAACCAGTCGAGTCCTACCTGTAAGCCCAGTGAAATTCGTCCACAGTCCACTGTTCCACTGCAAGTGTACTCAAGGAGAAGGCCAAATCCTGAACCCGTGCAAAACCAATCATCTGAATCAAATCCAGGTAATGAATCTAACTCTTCTTCACTGCCTGAGATTCATGATCTTTATATTCCTATTGCTTTAAGGAAAGGAACACGGAAATGTACCCAACGCCCCATAGCCAACTTCATTTCATACAACCATCTCTCCCCGTCCCATAGAATCTTTCTCACCAAATTAAACACCATTGAGATTCCAAAACCTGTTCAAGAAGCACTTGGGAATGGGGAGTGGAAAAAGGCCATGATTGAGGACATGAGAGTACTTGAGAAAAATAATACTTGGGAAATTGCGGAGTTGCCTAAAGGGAAGAAAGTGATTGGGTGTAAGTGGGTATTCATAATGAAATATAATGCGGATGGGACTCTTGAGAGATATAAGGCCAGGCTTGTTGCCAAGGGTTACACTCAAACATATGGGGTAGATTACATGGAGACATTTGCCCCTTAGCCAAAATAAACACCATTCGTATCTGACTATCATTAGCAGCTAACCTAAACTGGACTTTGCAGCAATATGATGTAAAGAATGGTTTTCTACATGGGGGCTTGGAGGAGTAAGCCTACATGGAGGCCCCACCTGGATTCAACCAAAGCTTTGGAACTAACCATGTTTGCAGGTTGAAAAAGGCTTTATATGGCTTAAAGCAATCCCCAAGAGCATGGTTTGAAAGATTTGCAAAGGCCATGGCGAAAATGAAGTATAAACAATGTCAAGGAGATCACACTCTCTTTGACAAAAGATCAACGGCTGGGAAAGTCACTGCTCTAATTGTATACGTCGATGACATAATTGTGATAGGTGATGACCCAAAAGAAATTGAGAAGCTGAAGACTCATCTCTCAAGGGAGTTTGAAGTAAAAGACCTAGGAAAGCTTAAGTATTTCCTAGGAATAGAAGTCGCTCACTTGAAGCTTGGGATTTTCATCTCTCAGCCTAAATAAGTTCTCGATCTACTCAAAGAAACTGGCATGCTTGGATGCAAGCCATTTGAAGTCCCCACTGACTAAACTCACAAGTTGGGAAAAGCCATTGATAGTCCAGAAGTGGATAGAGGAAGGTACCAAAGACTGATTGGTAAACTCATCTATCTGTCACATACCAGGCCAGACATTACTTGAGTGTTCTAAGTCAGTTCATGCACACTCCACGTGAAACCCTTCAGAAGCTGCATACAAGACTCCAGTACTTGAAGGCCACTCCAGGAAAAGGAATCCTATTCAAGAGAAATAACAAACTTGACTTAGAAGCATACACAGATACAGATTGGGCAGGATCAATCATTGACAGAAGATCTACCATAGGCTACTGCACTTTCCTAGGAGGAAACCTAATAACTTGGAGAAGCAAGAAGCAAACAGTAGTCTCCAGATCAAGTGCAGAGGCTAAATTCCGTGCAATGGCTCAAGGCATATGTGAATTGCTTTGGATAAAAATTGTCCTTAGTGATTTAGGGATCAAGTGGGAAAGACCAATGAAACTGTACTGTGACAACAAGTCTGCCATCAGCATTGCACATAATCTAGTCCAACATGACCGAACTTAGCATGTGGAAATCGACCGACATTTCATCAAGGAAAAGCTAGAAAGTGGTCTAATTTGCACTCCCTATGTTCCTACAAACAGACAACTGGTAGACATCCTGACCAAGGGATCATCTATCACCGCACTTCAAAGCATCACCAACAAGTTAGGAACGGAAAACATCCACTCATCAGCTTGAGGAGGGGTGTTGACAAATCTGCATGATTTGTAACTCGGATTTTAAGGGAATTTGTTCCCTAATTTTCCGAGTCAATGCAAGCTGAAAAAAATCTTATAATTAGGCCTTAATTTGTGTAAATTAGTGCTGTATATTTTGTTACGATTAATAGCTCCTAAATAGACTATTCTTGTAATCTATATAAAGGTTGTACAGTTTATCCTTTAAGATATATTAGAACAATTCGTTCAACTTTCAATTTTCCATTTAGAGTTCTGTCCTTATCAAAAAACCGTTATAGGGATATGGATACATAATTTACAAACAAATATAACTCCAACAGAAAATAAATTCATATTAGTCTCAAAAAATATAGAATCAAATGCAAAATAAGGTCAAACAATATAAAATTATGCCCCACATTGTTTTCTCTGGTCAGCATGTTAGTTAACTAAGCCCACTCATGAATGCCTAAAATAAATGTGTTGTTATGAAACTCATTAATCATTTTGAATTCACCAATTTAGACATTCAGGTGGCTAATCTCAAACAAAAGAATAATAACAAATAGTTGCGCTTACTTGTATCTGTCCACCATGTCCACTAACCATATCAATCATTTTGACGTATGACCCTTCTTCAACTGGCTCATAAACCTAGTAAAGGAAGCAAAACGAATGTTGAAAAATGGTATTAAGTTCCAAAAGACCAAAACCTATGTTGAACAAACAATTAAATTATTTTCAGATAACTACTTTTTCATAATTGGTAAGTCGAGTTTTGAAGTCTCTTAATCCAGCTTCAAAATCTGGCCTGAAAGATGCAAAGAAATTAGTGTGCACATCCTTGCTGAGACAGATAAACAAATGGATCCACAGAGCAAACATACTCTTCTGCATAGTCAGGACTTTGTTGAATTTTAAGACGTATATTTCTTTCAATGATGCGTTCATCATTGCATATTGTTTCCAGAAAAATAATCTGCAACAGAGGAAAAAATAATATAAATCACAAGCATGTGCCAGAACCACTAGAACACACATACGCTTTTCAGCGTTGAAAATTCTAAACCGTCTCCTAATACTTTGTTCATGGTACCTTGCATTTTCCTTCAGCCATTTTCATCAGCATATTTCTTCTTTTCCTATTACTGTTGGTGGCGTCAAAGATTCCCACCTACAATTGAGAAGGTAAATGGGAACAAACGCACAAGGGGGAAGCCATCAAGAGTCACAAATATCAAATAAAAAGGTCTTACCTGACCACCTTCTTGCATCCAGGAAACCATATCATCAAAGGCCAGGGCTGCTACCTAGTGGCATGTGATACATTAAAACTATTTACAAAGAAAAAAAGTTAACATGGTGTTAACATTACCAACCGTCCATGAAAATACAAATTATTATAAGTAGCAGAACTGTCTTGAGAAGTAGTGAGCCTAAACAGAATGACATGCCAAAATTATGACAATCGGGTGCAAATAAAGACCATTCCTTGCCTACACTAAATCTAACAAACCTACATACAAAGAGTGCCTCATGGATGTAAGTTAAAGTTCCAAGAAATATATGATCTTAAAGGTATCTTGCTACTTTCCCTTCAAGATCGACTCCCCTTGCGGTCTGCTTACTTTAATCCTCATACACAAAGCAATTTTGGTGTTTAGATAAAGCAATGATATTTCACCCTAAAAGGGAAGACAACACAAAAATAACTATACTCAAAATTTTTTGTAAGAATATACCTCATTACGGGCCTCCATGCCTTCAGGGTTGTCAGCTCGGAAAAAGTCAGCAGACTGCATCAACAAATATCTGATCCATTAAGAATTATCCAGCAACCTGACCAAACAGCTTGGTCCAAACCAATGAAGTCCTCCTTTAATCTCTTAAGAAAACTTCAACTACTAAGAGCCGCAAGAAAACTAGTGAGCCTAACTTATCAAGAAAAGACTAGAACAGACTACAACAAAGAGAGAAAGATTACAGGTACTAAATTGCTAATTAAAACCAAAAGGTCTGGAGAGCTATCATACAAATAAAGCTTTAACCTTTAGATACCTGATTAGCACCATGCTTTAGACGGCGATACTGTAACAACAAAAAGAAAAGATGTTATTGAATCCATCTTATCTTACTTCAGCGACTACAGTTTTGAGGAGCATAAAGAAATTAAGTTAGCAACCTTTCCAACATTGAAATGTTTGGTATCATGACCCAACCAGCGTAGATATCTAGTAAGTTTAGCAGCAGTAAAAGTTTTTCCACGAGCTGGCAAACCAACCTGATGTCCAAGAAAGATGTTTGAATTTCTTGCAGTTAACAATCTAAAATTTTCAAACCATGAACTAAAAGAAAATGACATTGGCGATCATTTCTGATTCCAATTTCTGGACTATAAAAGATTTAACATAGAATCTTCAATTTGTATAAGATTGCAAGTAAAATAAGAAAAAATAGTCCATGGTTAAACTAATCAGCAATTCTTTTTTATTTCCCCTCCTTAAGTCAAGCTAGGGATTCATAAACACCAGAACAATTGCCAAATGCCTATCCTCCTTTGGTCCAAGCATTTGATCAGCTATTGCTGCTGCTGCAACAGCTCCAGCAGCTGCCGGCATCGAATTCTAACAGCCAATAGAAAACAGGGCGGGAAGCGTTAAACAATATTTCTAAGTTTACTTTGTCGTAGGGGAGAAAATGCACGTTTGCACAAACCTTGGTTTCTGTGTCCAATTTGAGATCAAAGGAGAAGGTACTAGAACTAGATGATTTAACTAGTCTAGGAGAACCAACACCTCGATCCACAAAGAGGCCCCTGTGACTATCTTGTTTCTGCAAAGGTGAAAGTGTTCCCACTGACTTTGACTCTACCATCCCAGAAGATGAATACACCATAGATGGATCTGGGACAATAACCTCCATTTCCTGTTATGAGATTAGGATAATGCATTAAATGTAAATCTTGAACCGCTATGAAGAATCTGAAGACCAAGGTATTAACGGAAGAAAACATTGTTTTTGTAAACATCTGAACCATGCCCCGTAGAAATCTGCACACGTGTTTGTGGATCACATAGCATACTCTTGAAATCCAAAGACAACGAGCATTTCAAGCCTAACTATTCAACTTGCAGTTATATACTGTAAAAAATTTAAGATTTTATCTGACAAAGGTCATACGATCAGAGTGCAATTAAGCACCTAAAGCCTAGAAAATATGTAGTGGAGAACCTCACACAGTACTTTTGCACCTAGAAAGCTTTCACACTCTGAAACCTAGATGTATTATAACGTACAGATAGACAATTTGGTTGCCAAAAGAAACCTTAATTGTTGCAGGTCGATCCACAGACGCACCACTGCCATCCTTAAAGGAATGTGAAGCACTGCTATGCCCATCAGCTTTAGAAAACATCCCAGTAAGGGTTAATGACCGCGGAGTCTCAGTCATGTTAGCTGCATAAACCAGACCTGAATTGGCACAAGTTGCTGGAGCTGGGACAACATAATGTTCAAGATCAAGCTCCAAAGTAGCTGAAGAACCATTCTGCGTTTAAAAAAGGAAGAAGATTAAAAAAAAAAAAGGAATGATAGTAAGTGATGGACCCATGGTATCCTATGAATCAGTCCAAATTGAAAATCCCACAAATTTATTTGACCTGGAAAGGTCAAGCTGATCACAATCAAGAACTGCATTAAATTCCTACTCACAGTTCTTCAGAAAATGGGTCAAATATTTTAAGGCAATTCACCAACAGGAAAATGCAAAAATTCACTTAAAGCATACCTCAGCACCCTTCTCTAGAACTGAATCTATGCTAACATCAGGAATTCCGCGAACAGCCGAAGGCCTGAGGTTCTCTTGATAAGCCCTCCAACTAGCTGCAAGATCAAATGGCGATACCCTGTCTGGTTTAATGAACACCCGATACTCAAGAACAACGTCACCATTCAGCTTAAACAGGGCCAGCCTTGCATCCCCTTGCAAGGTTCCCCCAATAAGTTGACGGTTCGGACCCTCCTCAACCACACAAGGTGCATTGTTGTACTTTGGCTTCAAAAGGAACTTGAAATCCAATGTTTCTATGTTCATCACAAAGTAGACACGAACAAAGAGAAAGAAAAAATGTATGCATCAGATTAATGAATATTTTGTCCTATAATTCAACATTTAACCAGATTTTGCACTCTCTCTAAAAAAGTAAAGAAAGCTAGGATGATTTTCCTTTTTCCATTTGGTTTTCATTTTCAATGTCAGAGACACCCATTTAAAAAAAAAAAAAAAAACCTTCCCAAAACTTAGAAGAATACATCCATGACCACACTTGACATTAGAAAACCACAACAATACTGAAAAAGAATGATTTAATAAAGAAACAAACAAGTAAACACCACTCAGTTACTTCACGAATGCTTAAATTGGAACTTCAGGGAAAAAAAGGACTTCTCAACGAAACGACTTTCGGAAGGCAATTATAATTACTAAAAGCAGCTATGAGAAGACCATTACCGTGATTTGGAGGCACAACGAAGCTCAATTCCCACATCGACGCCGACTCGCGTTCCATACAAAGCTGCAGAAACAGAAAAAAATCTCAGACGAAGAAGAAACAGAAAGGGACGAAACATTGATAATAATAATAAAAAAACAAAAAAATGAACACATACAGCTTTGGAAGAGTCCCAAGAACCGATGAGCGGAACGGAGCCATAGACGTGAGGAATGAGCTCACCTTTGAGCTTGTAGTTCTCCATCTTCAGCGAGACGTAGAGCTGTCCACCGCCTTGGTCAAGATTCTCCTCCTCTCTCTCATCGCCGCCGTGCGAACCGCCGTCCGTACCCTTCGACGTCCCCGTCCCCATCCCTTCCTCAATATTGCGATTAATATCTTCACTGACTTCTTGTCATATACACATATATATTTATATATATTGTATATATATGTCTTTGATTTTTGGATAAAATAGAAGTGAATGAGAGTGAGAGATAGAGAATCAACGAAGAACCAAACTGTGGGCGTGTGTGTGGCTGTAACGGCCGTGTGGGGGTTCTTTGCTTTTGCGCTGTCTGGATTCTATCGATTAGAAGGGCGAGCTAGAGAGAGAAGGAAAGAGGAGAGAGAAACGATGGTTGGTTTCTTGTTGAGAGCATGAGGGGAGGGGCTTTGGGCTTGCAGATGCGTGGGCCCATTTTTGGATTAGCTCACGCGCGTCGCGTAAGGAATGATACTGTGCTAGCTGGAATTATTGACACGTGTTGCGTTGCTTTTTGTCTAGACAGGTGGTACGGGGAGTACACAAAAGAGTCGCGCTGGACACGTGGCGGCTAGGATGACGAGTTTCGGAGTTTGGAATGGTGCGGAAGTGGATTGCCTTTGCCGTTGGCTTTTGCTCGAGTGCCGCCTCTGCCACCGTGGGCTTGCTGACGTGGATTAAGTTTGCTTTCAGGTCAACTCCGCACTTTTCTGCATTTAGAGGGCTTTTTTTTGTTATTATTAGCGAAAAAAAAGGGGGCCTATAACGTTTTTTTTCAGTTATTGTTAAACAATCGCGCGTACTGTCATGCTGAGAGGATATATAATTAGTAAAAGGTTTGACAAACGGATTAAAATTAAAAATTTTAGTTTAAAAATTATAATACGTTAAAATTTTATATTATAATAATTATTTATCTTTTATTATAGTTATTGAATGTTTTATATTATACTAATTAATTTTTATTGACTTATCAAACACCAATATAATGTGTTTGACAAACTGATTTAAATTAAAAAAAAAGTTTAAATATTATAGCATATAAAACTTAACATTATACTTGTTTTTTTGCTTTATACGATCGTTATAAAAGCTTTATATTATAGATAATTTATACTGAAAGTTTAAACTGAGATCCTAAACACACTAATACTTAGTGGACGCGTGTAGTGTATTGTTTTAAGTAATTAATATAATAGAAGTGTGTATTGTATTGTTGAAATTATATAATTATTTAAATAGTATTAAAATTTTTTAAAGTAACGTATATGTATTTTCTCAAGAAAAATATTTTGAAAACTAAGAAAGCATGAACCTTGTTTGTGAGTTTCATGTTACGAGATTCACCTTCTTTTAAAATATGATTAAAATATGATGTCAATTGTCAATTTTCTCCATATGTGATCGGTCTCACAAGGTCTCCTAGGGTTTTGCTATTTTTTGGGCTTTTATTTAAGTTGCGATCATCTTCTTTTCTTTGTCTCTGTTTAGAGAATTAGAAAAAATAATTTTGTTTGGTTACAATGGTGGTTGCTAGATACTAAGGGATATTTTTGAAATTTCATAGGTAAAAAATCTGATGTTGACTAGCACAAGTTATAGATTGAGCATAAATTTGTAATCTAAAGATATAACTATGCAACGGTCTAAAATAAATATTATATTTTTTGATAACTTGAAGGTATAAAAAACCCAAAAAAAAAAAAAAAAAGCACTAAACCACAAAATAACTTGACCAAAGGTTTGGAAACTCCTCATGATTGGCAACCACAAAATAACTTAACGAAAGGTTTGGAAACTCCTCATGATTGGCAAATGTTCTTTGACTGTGCAGTAAATCAGAAAGGAAATGGAGTTGGAGCAGCCCATGAAATTTAATGGTAGATATAGGACTTTGATTTTTAAGCTGTTACTAAAGTTATAACTGGGTTGTTACTCCACCAACAAACTACTTGACCAGGACTTCCCTCTCTGAGAGTGGGTTGTCTACAAACCCAATCATTTTTTAGATACGTATACCTACTGTAACCTTATTAAAAAGTTGATTATTTTTGTCACTTGTAAAAAAAATTTCACACTATATGTGATTCATAAAAATTACTACAAGAGTAAATTATAAAAAAATAAGTAGCTTGTAGTATTTTTTTAAAGAATTTTTTCCATGTGGTATATTTCAATTTACAATCCAAAAAAGTCACGTCTCCAACATAGACCCTAAAGAGCCCGATCTCTCTCGTCAAGGAGAGCCTAAACTAGTCTATTGCAGCTACACCTCCCGCTTTATCAGGTATACTACTAAAAATGGCATGAATAGGTAGGAAATACCATTCCGGCAAAATTTAAAAAAAAAATGAGGACATGTTTGGTTCTATTTTTGAAAAGTTCTTTATCATTTTCAAAAATACAAAAGAAATGAAAATAATTTTAAAAATGTGTTTAGTTAAAATTTTTGTCCAAAACAACGCAAAAATATTTTTGAAAACACCCAAAAAAGCCCCAAAATTGAAAACAAAAAAGTTGTTTTCATTATCAACCCCCAACCGAGTGCCTCATCAGAGCCCACCTCACTTGAGCAACCCTCACCACCTTCCAGCGACCTCGATCCCACCCAAACGTCAGCGACGAATAGTATAGGCCAGCTACAATGAGGAAGGAAGCTCGCGAAGTGGCCATACTCAACAAGAGGGAAGCCGTGAAAACCTCCAGTGTTCATGTGGGTGGGTGACAACCGTCAACGACGATTGCACGCGACTGGACACATCCGAATCGCTTTGGGGCCGAACTCAATGAAAGGGAAGCTCGTGACGCCAATGGAAGGGCAAATCTAGGCGAGGGGCTGTCAATTTTCAGCTGGTGGTCGTCCATCTTTGTTGGTGGCGCCATTGAATGGGCAAGGGGTCATCCGATGGGGGAGGGTTGTTGTGTGCGGGCTGGGAAAATTGGCGGAGGGCAAAAAAATAACCCAAAATATTTCCAAAAAGTACTCAAAACAATTTCAGGGGAAAAAAACTCAAAAAACTAACCAAATACAATTTCTAAAACAATCCCAACATATTTATCAAAATATTTTCATTTTAAAATTTTATCCAAAACAAAACATTTTGAAAACACTAGAGCTACCTTTTTTCATCTAGTCAAACATATGTGACGTGTCTTGTATGTATGTTTGTATATATGTATATCACTTGTAAATCTTTAGTTACCTTACAAATCATGTAATCAGTCAATATCCTGTAACACTCCAAATGCTATTCTAATTCTTAATTGGACTTTTATTGCTTTTACTGTTAAATTGTTGATTATACGAAACCTTACATGCCTGGTTACCACACTCATGAAGAGACATGCTATTTTACTCGTATGCTTCGAACTGGAACTTATTAAAAATGTGAGCATATGGATTTGTTCGAATCAATATAGAATCATTACCTCACGCACGTTTTATATTTTTCTCGTTGGTTGATGATAATAGCTACACTATGTAGTTTCAACGTCTCCCCGTCAACGTAATTTTTTTTTTTTTTTTAAAGGAATAGCTTATTTCTCCGTATTTCGTAATGTCTCAACTGTGTGTTTCAAGCAAAGCTCAGATACAGTCTGCTTGTTCAGAGGATTTTTTTTTTTTTTTCAGCTTTGTTTTTTTATCATTGAATGTTCGCTTGTTTCTGCCGTAAAAATGTTATACATGTAGTTGGCCTAGGGAAAAAAAAAAACAGAGATAAAAACGATATCTGACGTCTAAATGATTGGATTTGTTACATCGCCATCAAGAATAAGAATAGCATCCCTTTTATTGTTTAGGGGAAAAACCAGTCTAGTCGTTGAGACATCCAATGGTGTCGATCGTCCACAAATTTTTGACGTCTTTTCCTTTTCTTCTCATATATCCCACAAGAATGACCACAAATACACACACGGCTCTTATCAACAAAAAGAATATGAAGAAGTTTATTCCAAAAGAAATATACTATAAGACCATAAATGTCATTTTTGCACGAGGGAACAAAAAAAGACAAAAGCATCTTTTATCTGGAGAAATATATTCTTGTTCTCATTAAAATGCAATTTTTGTTTAAAAACAGAGAATTTATTACATATACTAGTACCAGGGACGTGCCTAAGGCACGTTCCGGGTCAGCAATTTTTTTTAATCTTTTATGTATTCTTTAAAAAAAATCATCTTAAATTATTAATAGAGTGTTTGAAAAAGTAGTTTAAATCAAATAGTTTGAACTGTGAACAATGTAAAGCTCTCATGTGCTACGGTAAAAAGTTAATGTATAAAACTCTCACATGTTATAATTCTTAAATACAAAGTGATGGTTAAAACTACTCTCTTAAACGCCTTATTATATGTTAATAATATTTTAGCAAAAAAATATTTTTAATGCATGAAAAAACCTTTATCAAAAGAGAAACTGGACATTACTAACCATGATAACTCATTTGAATAAGAATATGAAATGCTTGTAAACGTAAAAAGTAAGATTATTAACTAAAAAACTAAAAAAAAAAGAAGAAGAAGAAGAAAGATTAAAAAAAAAAAGAAGAAGCAATGCTTCTTACATAGAAAGAATATGAAATGCTAGTTCAATAAATTGAAATTACAAAGGTTCTTCTTTTTTTTTTTTTTGGGATTATTTAAGATTATGAAATACTTGTTAACGTAATAAATAAAGTTATTTGAAAAGGTTAATTACTTGTTGGCATAGGAATTGTTTGAAAAGGTTAAACACCAATTCAAAATTATCTGAATTGTTTGTCAAATAATGGTGGACCAAGTTATTGAATAGGGAATGCTGACTCTTGGAGCAGAGGAATCAAAATGGATTGAGAACCAGACGAGGGAAGGTTGAAATCGTGAGAAGGAAGCAAATGAATTGGTGGAAAGCTGGAGTTTGTTTCGGTTAAGGGTGTGCTCGGCGCTATCCTCGAGAACTACCCTGCGACAGTTTAGCCGCCGTGCATGGGAAGATCGTTGAGAAGGCAAATCCGCAACTCTATATGCTCGACCCTTTCTCCCGAGGTGCTCCAGAGGGCCCCGTTAGCTGCAACACAAGGCATCGCCTCCTCGACAAAAAACACATGCTTGGGTTGGACTGTCATTACTTGCAACCAGGCAACAACCCACCACAAAAGGTCAACATATGGCCTCATTTCACCCCTCAAGTGGAGACATATCCTCCGATGGGGATCACGACACATGTCACCTGCTTCCTGACAAGTTTTGATGTGATACATGGGTCATGAACCAATTCCACCTAACACCTGGTTCAAGTGATAGCTTATAAATAGAGCGCATTTATTGCAGCTAAAGGTAACCTGCTCTTTCCCAACTAACTTAACTATCATACTCTGTCGAACAGGTATCTGACTTGAGCATCGAAGAGCGTTTAGCCGGCACCACACCGGTGTCGCTTTTACCTCCGAAGCGTCCCTCTTTTTGTGTAGGTTTGCCTTGAGAGGCCAAGACGAGTAGGAAGAGCGATTCAAACACTGTGCGTAGCCGCACGAGGTGTTGACATTTAGCCGTTCAGAGCTAGACCTCAACAGTTTCATTTCTATTATTTTTATGTATGGTATCTTTTTAGCCATTCAGATATTAGGACGAAAATAATTTTTGTAAAAAGAGAAAGACAATGAAAATTTTATAGCCCCACTTTCTCACATGATTGTTTACTTGCACCAGTGAAATTCTGTGATAAAAGTTTTCCCAAAATATGGCATTTCTCTAGAACATTTTGTTTGATCATAATGCCACATGAAAAGCCCGTGCCATAAAAATATGAAAAATTAACAGCAGTATTATAGGAAACCCTTCTATTAAGTAAGGCTTTCCAAAAACAGATTATCTTGACAAGAGACATTGTTCTATACAGCTAACGACGGAATATTACATTACCTCATAAATTATTCTCTACGGAAGTTCAACATGTATGAAGCTGGAAATTCTCGAATAATATGCTTCAATGAACCTCAGAACATTCTTCAACTGTGATGTGATCACTCTGCCAATGGCTACCATCTGCGCCTGCCACCATAGACATGGAGGACTGCGGACTCGGAAACAACAGCTTCAGACGGAAAGCATCAACTCCGTTCAAGTAATAGCGAAAAAGCCGCTTTGCCCTTACGAAACCAAGACGACCGTATAGCGCCAGTGCTCCCTTGTTTGTGACTTCAGCCTCTAGCGTCACCTTAATAAAAGAGAATGAGACAAACATTCAACACTTTATAAAGTGATTGATTCAAAATTTCAAACCAATTGCTGATCATGACTCCACATGGCATGCCAAAATCGCCAATAAGTTCCAATAGTTGTTGCATGTAAAACTCATGCTAGCCAATGATAGCTTTGACCAATTGCGACCCCATGATGTTCTATAGTTAAAAAAAATTTCGTTCGCTAAGAACTTGATTTCAGACTGTAAAGGCGAGATATGAAAAAATTAATATAATGTACAATCTGAGAGAGACCTGAAAATAGAAAAATTCTTTCTACACAAAGGGCTCGGTACCAAGACAAAGTATAGGACTAATAAGTGGTATTGGGTCTAATTTACACCAATTATTCTTTGTTCATTTCCTCAACATTATTCATATAAACCTAAAAAAGACCATCAACATGCTTACACACATACCTCTTCACAACCTGATTCCATCATGACTTGAATAGATCTGGTGACAAGTTCTGTAGCTACAAATCCAAAAAAAAGAGAGCCATCAAAGCAAATATTACAAGTTCACATAAAAGCCCGAAGCAATATTGGGTCAAATGCTTGAAAAATCAATCACAAATAAGTTTTTTTAGGTTGATAGAATCAGTATTTCAATACAAATACAACTCAAAAAGAAGATACTTTTATGTCCATTAAAACTAACAAATTTTAACAGCTCAACAAAGCATATCTAAGTAAATGTTTTTGTAACCCAAGTTGGGAACTGATGAATGCCAAATAAAAATCTTTGATCAAATTGAAAAGAACAGTGAATACAAAAAATAAATAAATAAATAAGATATCAAATTAGACGTAAAAGTGGGGACATTAATAAACCAAAATATATATATATATATATTTAATATATATTGAATACCAATGCCTCTTCCTCTATAGGGCTTGATAACAACCAGCATGGCGATGTAGCCTCTAAATGTGTTTCTATGCTCTCCCATTTTGCACACCACTGTTCCCACACATCTCCCTCTATGAAACGCCTGCCCCAAAAAAAATAGAAAAATTAGAAAAAGGCAAAAAAAATCAAATAATATGTAAATGGAAAGTAAATTAGGGGAAGTACCAAGAAAGAGAGTTGAGGCCATAGGTAGACAAAGTAGCGGTAAGTGAAGATGGAGTACGGCTCGCTGAGCTCGGAGTCGACGAGTCCCATGATAAGGGGCAAGTGGTGTTCTCCGCCATAGCTCACGTACTCGATCCCTGATGACGAGAATTCTTCTTCTGCCTTGTCCTTTCCTCCTCCTTCTTCTTCTGCCTTGTCCTTCGTCTCCATTCGCACTCGCCCTAAACGACGATAAGGTTCGGTTTAGGGCCGAGGGTTGGAGGGACGGATGTTGTTTATATAAATATATAATGTTAATAATAAAATATTTTGTAATGCTGTCGTCTAAATTTTTTGCTGACGACATTATTTGCTAGCTAAAAACTCAATGTTATTTAAGACAAAACGACATGCCTGCTGTAGTGGAAAGATTTTTCATTTTAGAAGAAAAACGACATCCTGTTTGCGTTCAAGGTGAAGTAGAAAACGTCGCATCGTGTGTGCAAAGTTGAGTAAATTGGATTTGTGCATGTTAAACTTTTCGCTATTTACACAATTCATCATGAATTTTAAATAATTCTTAAATTTTAAAATTTTTTACCAATAAGGTTTAATAGTTAATGAGGGTTACAAAGCATAGACAATTTTAATCACAAGATTTGTACGTGAGTTTGTAAAAAGTAGAGCTCGTCATTTTAAGAAAAGAAATTAAAGCTCAACATATACATAAATATACTAAACATAAATTAAAAAGAGTTATTAGACTTTAATTGTTAATATTTTAAAGTTCAAGGTGTATTTTGTTAAAATTAAAAGTTTAAGATAAATTATATAAAAAGCTAATAGTTTAGGATGCTACAGCATAATTTGTATAATATTATATCCAAAACGACATGACTATTTGAGTGGAAAGTTTTTTTTTTTTTTAGTTATTTGTCTTTTTATACCATGTATTTTAGGCTTATTCAAACAATATAATTTTGATTTTTGATTTCATTCAATTTATATGTTCAAATTTGATTGAATACACAAATTTATACTCTTTCCCAATCAATATTCAATTTTGACCTAATAAATTAACTAAAATACCCTCAAATTAAAATAAGATAACTTTGAAAACTAAAAAAAAAAAACTTTTTATTTAGGTTTTTGCCTTAAAAAAAATATAGAATACATAAAAAATAGGTATTTTGTGTGTTTTTATTTTGTTTTCTTCTTTTTTTTTAAGTTTTTTTTTTATTTAAAGATAATTTAGTTATTTTAAAGGTTAAAATTAGATATTGACTGAGGTAAGATATAAATTTATATATTAAATCTAATATAAAAGTATACATTTGATGATCAAAAATCAAAATTATAGTTTTTGAATTAAAGTATAACATAAGCCATAGAAAGATAAATACTTTTTTTAGACGTGGTTTGCGTTTATGGTGCCGCTGCATGTGAAACGACATATCGTATGTGCAATGTCTGATGTCGTTTAAGAAACATAACACGTCGTTTATACATGGATGTTTTAGCTACCATCCAGGTAGAAAATGTTTTTTTTCTTTTTTTTTTTTTTTTTAGGGTGAACACTTGTTTCAGTTGCATGCTTTTGGTTATTCATAGTAGACGACGTGTCGTTTACTTAGTATATGAATTAAGCTTAGAATTTTCTTCTCTCTCATACTTTATTTATTTATCGCCCTTATCTCTTTGATCCCGTGTAATATGTCTTTTTTTCTTTTCTTTTTTTTTTTTTGCCTGGAAGTTTGCTTGGGGAAGAGTTCATTTCCTCCTACTAGGGTACATGTCTCTCGTCAGAAGTTTTGTCTTTTTTTTTTTAATTCTTTTAGGAAACTCTAAGAATTCTTTGTCATAAAAAAATTTAACGTAATTAAAAAACTATAAATTAAAACTAAAGTATTATAGTACGTATAAACTTTATGTATGATGTAGGTGTAGGAGTTAAAATACTATAAATTAAAATTAAAGTATTTTATTAAGTAAAAACTTTATGTATGCTGTAGGTGTAGTAGTTAAAACTATTACGTGAGAACAGGGAAATCTATCAGCACATTTTCTTGCAAAAGATTAGGTGTCGCATGGCCAACAAACGACATGTCGTTTTCAAAAGCTGAGCCCAAATCTTCCGAGTGGGCTGTAGAAAGAAAAACCGCAACAGAGTCAAAACCTCGCCCCAGCCCAAATCACAAATTAGGGTTCGTTTATAATGGCTGCAACGGCCCCCCTGCCCAGGCACGGGCCGCTATTCTCATCTGCTACATCAAGGGCTTCGAAGAGAGAGAAAGAGAGACAGAGGCTGAGCTTCTAGGGTTTCTCCACCACTGCGTCACCATGAGAGCCAAGGTACACCATCTCTTCTTCTCTTCTTCTCCTTTTTGTTTCGATTTTTTGTTTGTTAAGGATGTTCGAATTTCTGGTCGTTGAAATTAACGAATTCCGATGTTCTTTGGACAGTGGAAGAAGAAGCGCATGAGAAGGTTGAAGAGGAAGCGCAGAAAGATGAGGCAGAGATCCAAGTGAGAGCACCAGCTGTTGTGGTTTCATCGCCTCGGCAAGCAAAAAGCTCGCTCTTTCGCTTGGCGTTTTCGTCTTCGTCGGTTTCTGGTGTTTTTTTTATTTTTTTTATTTTCGTGTTTGTTAGGATTTATGTTGAAAAATCTGGTGCTGTTTTTTCAGCCTGGTGTTTTGTCACATTATCTAGTGGTTAAATTTCAATTCCTACTTTTTTAAACTCATTTTTTACTATAAATCTATTACTGGATTTTGCTTTTGCTGGTACATTGAATTGAGTTTCTTTATTTATTTTTTTTGTTAATATTCTGGGTATTTGTTTGGCCGTTTATTGAGAATCCTCCTGCTCGTTTATTTCGATTCTGCGTGATGAATTCATGAATTTATCGAAAAGAATAGGGCAGGGTTTTGCACCATTTTTTTCATCATTCTCAACGTTTTAGGTTTGGATTCAGCTCAATGAAAGGTTTTTTTTTCTTTGTATTAAATTAAATGCTGTTTGTTCTGATATCAATGGATGTTTGGATTCATCTAAATTGAATCCGGTAATGGTTGTGAGAAGACCCATCGTCGATTTTTATCAAACTAAATCTGGAAACTGACAATATATGCACAAGCCATTAAATAATAACACACGCTATTTTAGTGGCATTCTTGTATATCAGGAGCCAATTTGTTGATAATTATCAATTGCAATTTGTTGTATGTTAAAACTCAACATAGTACTACTACAATACTATTGCCTGGCACTTCCAAGTCCTATTCTCTTTAGTTCTTGAAACACATTTATCGTCTCTGCGTCAAACCCACCTGCAAACTGAAACGTTTCTTTGGGTTAGCAATAGCATTGCAGCTATGAATATCAGAAAATGAATTTAAATGCATAAATAAATAAGAGTTGGTAGTGAAATCTACCTGATGGATGCGATATGCAAATCTAACTCCTTGAAGCAGGAGATTATTTTCTTCTCGTGTGCTCTCGTTAGGTCTCAGTTCATTGGTGATCCTTTTCATGTACTCGTTGGCTAGCCTCAGTGAGCTTAATTTCAACTGCATTTAGGAGTTCATGAAGAAATATTCACTTCCCAATTCATATGTTGTATTCCTTGAGATCTCAATTGGTTTGGTGGCTGTGCTTAGTTTTCGAAAAAGATTGGTAATTGGTAAAGTTGGTTCTGATGAAAGTATTACAAACAAGCAACCATGTCAGATTAATATTTGTTAATGGAATTATGGGTGACTTATGTAAGGGTAAAATATTGGAAGGGTAGCGACTGCTTATCACATTCTTAAGTTATTTGAGATAATTGGTAAGACATTGCCATCTGTGGGTCTTTTATGGAAAATCTACCAACCTCGCCAATGAGACCAGTGTCCAGCATCCAATCCCAGGGAATCTTGAAATCCCTGTATTTCTTGCTAGCACTTTCCCTTGTCCTTTCTATGTTGTTGACACTCTGCTCCAACCTGCATAGATTTGAAATCCCATCTGTCAAACAAAAAACGTTGAAAATATTCTAAAAGTACCCCCAAGCTTTCTTGCAATCCAATCGAGTAGAGTACATGCTCGCCTGTCTTGCATTTCTTGCATCCTTCTCGAGGCCTGGCTCAGAGGCTCTTTCCGGTTGTCCTCGAACGACAGAACTTCGGCTTTCAGGTTCCGTAAATCCCTATAATTGAAAGCAGCCTCTCGCAGCATATCCGCTTTCCGTTCTGGCCACTGAGGAAAATACTTCAAAACTGCCCTTTCATCGACCAAAGACGATAGTTGCTCGTCTAGCCAATTTACAAACGCCTCAACATCAGAAATCTTTTTGTGTGCCGCGGATTCAACCTCTTTAATTAAAAAGTTGATGAACTCTGCTTGTGTTTCTACTTCTGTCTTTACCTGCACATCAAATTTTCATTAGTCTTTGCTTGCTATTTTGGACTTGAAACAAGAAGAAAAACTAAAAAAATGTTTTTAGGAAACACTCACAGCCGAAATATATGTCGACCGGTTTTCAATCTCTCCAATCATGTTCCTAGTAAGGGCAAGCGCTGGACCCTTTGCAGGACTAGTTTTGTTCTCCATGTTGGCATCTCTTCTAGTCAGCATACGGTACAGCTCCATCACTTCTGGCACACGCCGCACTGCTTTTGCTCCGACGAGTGCTTTTGAGGGCAGTGGCGGCGGAGGAGGTGGCGGTGCTTGTGATGGGGGTGACAGCGCTTTATGTTCTTTGACTTCCTTGGGAAACACCGGAGAAGTTGAATCAGGCGGGCTTGGTGGTGGATTGGGAGCCTTCTGCGGTCTTTCTTTTGTTGCTTCTGATTCTAAGAAGTCTAGCTTTTGATGTAGTTTCTCCACTGCTTGACTCTGCCCTGATGGTGGATTGACGAAAAACGACGGCTTCTGTTGCAATATCTCCATGTTGTTGTTGCCGTCCGTCGAGTTCTGCAGCTTCTTCCACAACATGGACTTCCTCTCATGGTTGTGTGCTCTGAGGGTACTAACTTGTGCCTTAAGACGAGCCACTTCTTGCCGCAGCTCCTCATTTTCTTTAGCCAATGAAATGTTGGTCACCAAAGACGCTTCAAGTTGTCTTTTTAGAGGGTTGTTCTCAAATTCATCGTCTTCTCGCAGCATTATCTCAGAGTTCTGCTTTCCCCAGAAGGATGAAACAGAGGGAGAAAGCAGTCGCATTGAATTTCTTAATCTTTCTCCTCGTATATACGTGCTTTTGCCTTCAAAATAAGGTTCTGTTTTTTTCATCACTTGAGATTGACAAGTGATGTCCAGGAAAATACCCCTTACCGTGCTAATAATGGCAGCTAGAAATATTCATAATACAGTAGTCCAGACAAGGGTGATTTTGGAAATTCATAGATGGTTTTAAATATGCATAATATGGAAAGACTTTAATTGAATTGCCTTTATTTTAATTCGCAATTTAGGTGGAAGTTTACTTGGGTTTGCTGGCATAAAGTTGCTGGAATGTTTAGGAAGCCATGTTAGGTGCGACATTAAATTCTTTTGGTCAAATTTACCATAAAATCCCATAAATTTTTTATGTTCTTAAAAAATATTTCATTGTTATTGAATTCCAACGCTAACAAGTAACACCACACACACACTCACACACACTGTGTGGCACACAAACAGTGAATGGAATATGACTGATTGGAAACTAACCAACTGCCTGGACCTCCCTTTAGTGCTAACTTGCTTTTGCCAATCTTCACCATCCAAGTGTAAATCTTTGACTGGGGTATTGAAATTATTTGATTAATATTGTAGTTTCATTCTTTTTGCCCATGTTTAATGTATGGTTAATTTTGGGTCACTCATGAGATTATTGTTTTGTTGGGGTACTTATCAAATGGCCTTTGCCTATTCTTTGCTTGTGAAGCAAATGTGAAAAGAAGAAAGGGAGGGACGGTTATAAAATGAATAATACCAAAGAAGGATGCTGACAGGTGAAAAATTAAAGAAAAAGTAAAAGAGCCTTGATATTTACAGCCCACCAGATTGAGATCTTAGCATTCTTCATTTTTCCTGTACTTTTCCCATGTATATATTATTAACACTTCATTTTCTTTAGAAGAGAGACAAAATGTCAGGGTTTATTCTAGAAGTATTGTAGCTATTTACTAGATTAATGAGTGCTCTGTTCATTTTTTCACCTACTAGTTGATCAGGTATTAAAGGATTTAGAAAAGAAAAATGCTTTTTTTGTAGTTTTTGTTTCTGTGGTATTCGGATCAGGGATGCATGGAAGCATGCAATGGCAAAATAATGTGAGAAAACGATGAGCTTTTTTTTATTGAAGCACTATAATAAACAATATACAATATAACTTTATATAATACAATTTATCACAAAACAAATGCCAAACTAATAGCTATGTTTACCACTCAATGAGGCTTGCTTGAAGAATGAAAGTCTCTTATATGAAGATATTATTTTCAACAAGAAAAAAATACAAGGTCTAAGGTGCATTTACTAGGGGTCTAGAGAAATTAGATCTTTCACATGCCTAAAAAGCAAAATATTCTTCTTCTTCTTTCTGCTTTGGCTGGAATCACTTTAGTTCAGCTTTAATTTCTCCCACATTCCCTACAGGCAAGGGAACCTTGGAGGGTGGTAGGTTAACAACTTGTTCATGACTCAACCAGAAAAAAAAAGAGGAGGAAAACAAAACAAAAAACAGTGTGGAAAGCCCAAAATATGAAAGACCAAGACCTCATTTATTAATGCATAGGACAATAATAACAGAACAGAAATATGTCTTACCATATGTAAGAAGGCAGATTAGAAAGAATAAGAAAATATGCGCCTGTTTTACATAAGTTGCATGCAATATTTGCCCCAAAGCCTAGGGCATCAATCAGTGCAATCCCCATAATCGTCAAATGATCACTAAATGTGGGTCTTTCCCATGGCCCGCCCCTTAGGATTCCTTCGACGTATTTCTGTATCATGTTCTATTTAATGCTTTTCCCTTAAGTCGTATATTTAACACCACAATGTTTATCTGAAAAATCATTTTGTAGTTATAGATTAGTCTATGTAGAGCAGCGTTAATGCGTTATTGGGCATCCGTGATATTCGACACCGTTACTCATCTGAGATGGATCTCAAACGCAACCATATAAATCGATCTCAAATGCAACCATATAAATCGAGATAAAATACACATATTTTGTCAGTTTCTCCTATGAAACGACGATTGAATGAAATTTATTGAGTCAACATAGTTTTAGTGCTAGTGCCAAGAGTACAGCCTTGTGAAAGGGGACTGGCCAAAGGATAGCTTGTTTTCTATTCTGCCAAAACTATAACACTATTGGGACTTAGATTCATGATTTGTTCCGTATGTTTTGGAACTATTGATCCTAAAATTCAAATTTTGAAAACTAATGATTTCTTTTTAATGAAGAAAAAAGCATAATATGATAAAGGTGACATGTCACTTTTTAGCTATACTCTATTCTATTTGATTTGAATCTTAAACCGTATTTAAATACATATTTACTAATCACATATATTTTAATGTTCTCAACATCATAAACTAATAAAAAATATCAACCAATTGAACCCGAATAGTCCTGCCGGCTAATCAACGCCGCCGTTATTGAGGCCCTAAAAATGTGTACACAAGGATAGCAGTCCAATCCAGATATAAATACTCTCAGACCATACTTTGTGCCCTGCCGCTTTATCAAAGGAAAGTTAGGACGGATAACACCTTCACTACTAACATCAAAATGGTGCCAATTGGGAGTGGCTGATAACAACTAGCTAATATGGCGTTGTCCAAACCTAATTCATTTGTTGCCAAAAGAAAAACACAGGTCCACAAAAGAGGTGTAAAGTGAAATTGCTACATGTATAGTTCCAATCTCTACAACTGCACTCTCCTCATTGATACGCACTACTCTCTTCTTCTTCTTCTTCTTTCTTTTTTTTAATATGTTTGTGGCGGATGTTGGACCTCTTACATTAATGTCCTTGCTTGTGTTTGGCTCTTGTTGAGGTCACAACACATAAGAAAAAAGTCTTATAATTCGTTTGCTCCGTGAGTTCAGACAGTGTGGTTTAGAATTTTATGGTTTGAATTGTGGGTTTTAAACTATATGGTTCAAAAAATGATTTTGAACTAGCGTTTGGAACGTCAAAGTTTCAAACAAAACATCACATTAAATTTAAAAAGAGAATTGATATTTAGAAAACTATGGTTTATGAAAGAAAAATGAGAATGAGAATGATTTTTACTAAATATGGTTCAAACTGTGTAAACTTGACGGAGGCAAAGTTTAGATTTTGAAGGTTTTAGATATTTTAAAACCAACTTTATGTTTGAACTGGCCTTAATTCTTACTCCATTAAACGTTAATTTAAACCCCCTTTATTGTTTAAACAGTTTTAAATGGTTTTGAACTTATTATTCTTCAAACCAGTACATTAACGTTTTTCTTCTAACCGTTTGTGAATAAATGGTTTCAGTTTTAATTTCATAATGATTATAAGAATTTGTAACCATTGCAACATTATGGTCTCATTTTTTTTTTTCCATTAAACCACAATAAAACCTTTCCTTGGTAATCGATTTTTGGAACCTATATAAAAATCTTTGATGGAAGGCTTGCATGTATAGAGAAAAACTTTTGTTCATGCGTTGAGCATTTTTCAGTTTGGTCACTATCACCTCTCTCTCATATCCAGTTTTTATACACCATCGTGTTGAGCGTTTGAGTGATAGAAGCATCCAAACTAGTGGACAACTGACGATTGCAACAATCCAAAGCCTGGATTTCACAGACAACGCAATGGTATTTTTACGCTTCCGTTTATGATCTTTATATGCTTAATGTTTTAGCATATTAGGATCGTAGTTTTGCTCACATTTGGCATCAGAGTCGGAATATACCTCTGTCTTGTATTTGAGAATTCTGGAAAAACACAATTTATGGAACTCATGTTGAATTTTTTCTTTTGTGGTTTTTGGGTTTTGAAATTTAGCTTTCTTCTTTTTTTTTTTATTTGAAACTAAGATTAGAAATCATTAAGATACTCGATTTTTAAGATTTCTACAATTTGAAAAGTCAAAAACGGTGTCCGAATGGCTAAAAACGAGCCAAGTCTGAAACCAAGTTGAAATGTGGTCAGCTGGGTCAAAACGACCGAGTTCAGAGGTTGAAGATGGCATGAAAACATGTCATTTGGTCTTGGGTCAGCCAAAACGACATGTCATTTTTAGCTAAGAAGGGTGCGTTCTGTCAGCTAAAAATGACACGTTGTTTTCAAGTATTGAGACTGAAAATGACATGTCCTTTCAGCCAAAGGAAGAGTGTTTTTAGCGTAAAGAAACGACATGTCATTTCAAACCATAAGGTCCAAAATGATATGTTGTTTGGGCCATTGGTAGGCGGCGTTTCAGTTAATGAAACAACGCGTCGTTTTGGACTTAATGCCCAAAATGACATGTCATTTCCAATGGGCAAAAAAAAAAAAACCCCAAAAATTAAAAAAAATTGATATTCTCCTATATTTCATAAATTGATGTTTTTAAGCCAAGTTTCATAAAATTTTCAGATTTTATAATTTTATGAATTTTTCATAATATCCACAATTTTGATATTTTGTGAAAATTTTCATATTATGGAATAAATCATAAAAAATTCATAATTTTTGGTATTTGTTATGAATATTCTATAATTTTAGTGTAGATATAATGTGCATATAATATTCATTATGTGTAATTTGTGATTTAAATTATGCATACAATATTAAGTGAAATAATTTAATACGTTTAAATTTTATATAATAAGGTGCTAAATTATGTTTTTTGAATGTACAGTTTTAATTCATGCATAATGAACATAATTGATTGGTTCTTTGTTCATATTTATTGCTTTAAGTAAATGCAATTTATATATGAGCAAAATTTTAAAATAAATGTCTAGTGATACACATAATTTTGAATAATTAGAGAGTAGCTACATCTTTAATTATACAAAATTATATTAAATGTTTAAATCACATATAGTAAAAGGACATTAGATTGTGATTAATCATATGTAATATAGTAAAAATTATAAGAATTTTTATTATATTTAATATGATTAGTTAGGATGATGTATCAAATTAATTTTTCTTAATTTACCTACAGAAGTTAAGATAAAGGAATATAATTTGATAGTGTCATCATGAAGATATATGTATCTATTTGAATTTTAAACTTTAGCCCATAGGCAGTTTTTATTGTCATTTGATACATATGTTTTATTGCATGTATTTACATTGGTAAAACATGACATATAGCATTATAGCCACAATTTAGTAACACAAGCATGTATGTTTAATTGTGCAGCAATACAAACTATGAATTACTCTGATTTTAAATGTGACATTCTTGAACTTAAGGGTGATAATTATAAGGTGCGGAAGGAGAGAATTCTTCTTCATTTAGGATGGATAGACATTGATTATGCTATCCGTAAAGATGAACCACCTGCTATTATGAAAACCAGCCAACCAGATGATGTTGATATATATGAGAAATAGGAGCAATCTAATCGTCTCTACATCATGTTTATTAAAACTAAAATCTTGGCTGGTATTCATGGTTTACTAGAACAGTATGACAATGTGCGAGCTTTGATGAAGGCAATTGATGAACTGTTTGCATCATCAGACAAAGCTTTGAAAAGCACCTTAATAACGAAATTTTCATTCATGAAACTCATCAGAATTCATGGTGTGTGCGAGCATATGCAAATAAGGGACATAACGGCTCAGTTAAAAACTCTTAAGGTTGAGGTGTCTAAGTCTTTCCTTGTGCACTACATCTTGAACACTTTTCCACAATAATATGGACCTTTCAAAATATCCTACAACACACGTAAGGATAAGTGGTCCATCAATGAGTTGATGACCATGTGTGTTCCGGAAGAAGGAAGACTTGTTATGGAGGCAAGAAAGAAAGTGCATCTAGCAACTCAAGGGAAGAATACGGGACAAGCCAAGAACAAGGGAAAAGGCAAATTGTTTGCACAGGCTGATATTAAAAAGGAATCCAGGTGCTTTTTTTTGTAAAAAGAATGGGCACATAAAGAATGATTGTCCTAAATATCAGAAATGACTTGAGAAGAAAGGTACTTAATTCTCACTTATTTGTTTTGAATCTAATATGATTGATGTTGACCATAACACATGGTGGATTGACTCTGGTTCTACAATCCATGTCATTAATTCCTTATAGGGGTTGCAAAACGTAAGGAAGCCAGTGGACAGTGAGTAGTTTATCTACTCAGGCAATAAGATACGCTCATATGTGGAGGTAGTTGGAACATACAAATTAGTTTTAAGTAGTGGTTTTGTGTTAGAATTGGAAAAGACATTTTATATTCCAAGTTTTTGAAGGAATTTAAGTTTTGTTTCAAGGCTTGTATGATTGGGTTTTTCCTTTAATTTTTCAGATACTATATTTAGTTTATATTATAAATATAAACTTATTGGAAATGGTACAATGTCTGATGGCCTTTTTAAAATTAAGTTACAAAATGAAACTTCTTATACTTCCATGCATGTTCATGATAATGCTGGCATTAAGAAATGTGTTATGAATGAAGAATCCTCAATGTTATGGCATCGTAAATTAGGTCATGTCTCTGTTGAGAGAATAAAGAGATCAGTAAATGTTGGGGGTACTTAGTTCTCTTAATTTTATTGACTTTGACACTTGTGTGGACTGCATAAAAGGTAAGCAAACCAATAAGTCAAAGAAAGGTGCTAAGAGGAGTTCGGATATATTGGAAATCATACATACTGATATTTGTTGTCCAGACATGGACATGTATGGTCAAAAGTATTTCATTACCTTGTATCTCTATTTGCTTCATAATAAGAATGAAGGTTTAGATACCTTCAAAGTGTTTAAGGCAGAAGTAGAGAAATAATGCGGTAATCAAATAAACATAGTGAGGTCTAATAGCAGTGGTGAATACTATAGTAGATACACTAAAGATGGACAAGCGCCTGGTCCATTTGCTAAGTTTCTTCAAGAACATGGGATTGTTGCCCAGTACATTATGCCTGGTGCCGCAGGCCAGAATGGTGTGGCTAAAAGAAACCAAACATTGTTGGATATGGTGCGGAGTATGGTTAGCAGCTTCAAGCTTCCTAAGTTATTGTGGAGTGAGGCTCTCAAGACGGATGTGTATATATTAAACCAAGTTCCAACCAAGGCTGTCTTAAAAGACATCATTCGAGTTATGAAAAGGTTGGAAACCAAGTTTTCGACATGTACGCGTTTGGGGATGCCCGTCTAAAGTAAGAGTTTATAATCCACAAGAAAAGAAGTTAGACTCAAGGACCATAACTGGATACTTTGTAGGTTATGCTGAACGGTCCAAGGTGTATCGATTTTACTGTCCATCACATATTACTAGGTTTGTAGAGTTAAGGAATGCAAAATTTCTTGAAAATAACTTGATCAGTGGGAGCGATTGATCTTGGAAGATTGTTTTTGAGAAAAATCATGTAGATGTCCAACCTTCCATATCATGTGATAGAGTAATTGTTGTACACAGTATGACTATAGTTCAAATGCGTAAGGAACAACAACCAGTCATTTATGTTCCACAGGCCGCTGATCAAGAAACAGTAAATCTAAATGAACAACATATACAAGAACCAGTTAAATAGCCTGTTCAACAACATGCTCCTTAAGAGAATGTTGAACCAACATTAAAGAGATCTACTAGAATAAGGAGATCGATGATTCCAAGTGATTATATTGTGTTTCTACAAGAGTTTGAATACAACATTGGAGTCGAAAATGATCTAGAAATATTTTCACAAGCCATGAGTTGTAAGGAATCTAACTAGTGGTATGATGCCATGAAAGAAAAGATGAACTCTATGTCATCTAATGGAGTCTGGGATCTTGTCAAGTTGCCTAATGGTGTAAAAGACATTGGATGCAAATAGGTTTTCAAAACAAAGAAAGACTCATTAGGCAATATTAAAAAAAATAAAGCAAGACTTGTTGCTAAAGGGTTCACTCAGAGAGAAGGTATAGATTACACGGAGACTTTTTCTCCTATATCTAAGAAGAATTCCCTTCGAGTGATTATGGCATTAGTTGCCCATTTTGATTTAGAGTTACATCAACTGGATATAAAAACGGTGTTCCTCAATGGTGATCTAGAGGAAGATGTTTATATGAAACAACCTGAAGGATTCTCCTCTAGTGATGGTGAGCAATTGGTTTGCAAACTCAAGAAATCCATATATAGATTGAAACAGGCCTCCCGTTAGTGGTATTTAAAATTTGATGATATTATCACTTCATTTGGTTTTGAAGAAAATATCATGGATCAATGTATATACCAAAAGGTCAGTGGGAGCAAAATCTATTTTCTTGTCTTATATGTGGATGATATCTTACTTGCAACCAACAATAAAGGATCACTGTATGAGGTGAAACAATTTCTTTCCAAGAGTTTTGAAATGAAAGATATAGGTGAGGCATCTTATGTTATTGGCATTAAGATCCATAGAGATAGATCTCAGTAAATTTTGGGATTGTCACAAGAAACCTATATCAATAAAGTTTTGGAAAGATTTTGGATGAAAGATTGTTCACCCAGTATAAAACCAATTGTAAAGGGTGACAAGTTCAATCTAAACCAATGCCCAAGGAATGATTTACGGAAAAATCAGGTGAGCAATATTCCTTATGCTTCAGCTGTTGGAAGCCTTATATATGCTCAAGTCTGTACAAGGCCTGACATTGCATTTGCTGGAGGAATGTTGGGCAGATATTAGAGTAATCCAAGCATTGACCACTGGATGGCTGCAAAGAAAGTGATGAGGTACCTTCAAGGTATAAAAGATTACATGCTTATGTATAGACGAACCAACAATCTGGAAGTGATTGGCTACTCTGATTCAGACTATACTGGCTATATTGATGCAAAGAAATCAACATCTGGTTATATCTTTATGCTGGCTGGAGGAGCTATATCCTAGAGGAGTAGAAAGCAAACATTAGTTGCTACCTCCACAATGGAGGCAGCGTTTGTTTCATGTTTTGAGGTTGCTTCGCATGGTGTATGGTTAAAAAGTTTCATGTCAAGCATTAGAATTGTAGATTCTATATCTAGGCCATTAAGAATATATTGTGACAATTCAGCTACTATCTTTATGGCTAAGAATAATAAAAGTGGCAGCCAAAGTAAACACATCGACATTAAGTACTTAGCCATAAGGGAAAGCATTAAGGAAAGCAAAGTGGTCATAGAGCACATAAGCACTGAATTAATGGTAGCAGATCCTTTGATAAAAGAAATGCCACCAAAGTCATTTAAGGATCATATAGTTCATACGGGACTTAGTTCCATAATGTAATTTGTTTGTACATACAATTTATAATCTTAATGAAACTCTTATTTAGTTGTGATGTTTTCTCATATTTGATTTGCACTTAAAGTTATTAGAGAAAAATTTACATTTAACAGGACTGAGAATAAACATTGGGTTTATTCATAAAGTTAAGTTACCATAAAGTCTAAGAAATAATACATAGTAATACATCGAAGATAATACTCACATTTAGAGGAACTATCACCATGATTCATATATTTATTTCTCGAAAGTTTGGGTTTAATGGATATTAGGTTAAATATGGAGACCAAGTGAGAAAATGAACTTTTTCTTCTAACCGTTCGTGAATAAATGGTTTCAGTTTTAATTTCATATTGATCATAAGAATTTGTAACCATTGCAACATTATGGTCTCATTTTTATTTTTTTCCATTAAACCACAATAAAACCTTTCCTTGGTAATTGATCTTTGGAACCTGTATAAAAATCCTTGATAGAAGGATTTCATGCACAGAGAAAAACTTTTGTTCATGCGTTGAACATTTTTTAGTTTGGTCCCTATCATCTCTCTCTCATATCCAGTTTTTATACACCATCGTGTTGAGTGTTTGAGTGATAGAAGCATCCAAACTTGCGGACAACTGACGATTGCAGCAACCCAAAGCCTAGATTTCACAGACAATGCAATCAAGCATGTCAGATTTTTATGCTTCCATTCATGATCTTTATATGCTTAATGTTTTAGCACATTAGAATCGTAGTTTTGCTCACAGTACAAACTACAGTCTATGAAAAATGAAAGTCTTAGATAAAACTCATGCCACTTTTGGGAGGGCAACCTATCATTTATTTTATGGACTCCATTCTTACAAGGTATCTCTTTACAAACATTAGATCTAATTAACATCACATTAAATTGAAATAAAACAAATATAAAAGTGGCCAAATGTGATTAATTTTGACAGTCAAAATAGAACTTTATCAGTAAGGTTTTTTTTTCATATTTTATCATGGAATTCCCATAGCTTTATTTCATTGCTGTCGTAATTATTATTATTATTTTGTTTTTATGTTGTAGGGCTTGCATGGTCTAGAGGGCCAACAATGGTAACCTTGTGGCAGAAACAGAAAGCAAGATTTTCCTCAACCGAAGAAGCGAGACCCACCGACTGACAAGTGACTGTAAATTAGCGGTTAGGTGTCAAAGCCAGAACTTAGAAGCCAAAACTTCGTAGAAATTCAGACAAATTTGAAGGTCAAAAGAATCCATATGAAGGAGATCCTATAGATATAAAACAACAAAAGTATTGTCAAAACCGCCATTTGTTCAAGAAATACAATTTGTTGTATAGCATATACTCACATAGTTTAGATGATGAAATCCTATTTTTTTATTTTACTTTCAATTAAGAAAGATCATTTCTTTTAAGGATATTTGCACTACACTATGAATTTTATCTGTGTTTGGCAAGTTACATCCAAAACCTTTTATATTGGCAATTATAACCTAAAATTTAAATATTGGTTAGTTGCTAACAGACATTAATTAATGGACACAAAATGTCTTGTATCTTTTTGCACAAATGCACCTAAAAACTTTCCTGTGGTTGATAAATTGGACCTTGAACTTTTAAAATTAACATTTGGGACTGCCATCGCGATACATTAATCGGCATCCATTATTGAGTGAACTGCATTGCCAATGATTGTCAAGTTTCAGGGTCTTAGATCCCAAAGTTTAAAATTTGAAGCTTAACTTGCAAATAACAAAAAATTCAGAAATCCTTCTCCCCCTAAAATCTTCAAGACGGCAATCAAAACTGGAAAGTGGAATAGAAAAGAAATTTGTAAAGCAACATGTTTTTCCTTTTTATTCTCTCCAGATGTTAACACATGACCAATATACATGATACATCCTAGATGTCAGTAACAGAAAATCCTTTTTTTTTTTTAACTGTAAACGGTTTATATGTATACCTCTGACTGCTTACTAGACATATATTGTTACATCTAAGAGTGCTATGCTTCATTCTTTAGTGGGTTAGACATAATAAACCATACCAACTTGTAGCGAAGAAGTATGAGGCACGTTCAGGGCAATATCAGGCCCTCTGCAATTATTGCTCAAGAAACTATACATTACATCTATGGCCATTTTCTTGATAACGGACGACGATTTCTTCGATTTAGCATAGGAATGCCCGAGAATATAAGCGACACCGGATTCTTTCGCTTTCAATATCTGCAAAGCCTCATCTTTGCTAAATTGGAAATCACAGGACGGCTGCTGCACCATGTTCTCTTCTGGATTGTCCAAGTCCCTAGAGTATTCTGTAGTAGTCTGTATCGGATCACATTCTTCCTCTTTTTCTACAAATTGTAGTATTCCAGAGACTAATCTATTCTCAAAATCATAGTTTTCCTGGAGAATATCTTTGTAGCCATATCTCACAATGCATCTGAACATGCTGTACTCTTTAGGCCCCATCCTAGAGAAGAGAAGGCGTTCCTCTTCACCGACAAAGGGAACTTGGACGCATTTCACACATATAAAAACTAACACCTGATGGAATGCGGGCAAATTAGTCACAAAGTGTCCAAAAACAGCTGGGACGCCGCTCGTGAGATTGGTGTAAACAAGGCCGATTCCAGGGACACGAACCATGCCAAGACTAGGCCCCAAGGCCACTATTCTGTCCATGGAGACCTTGTTCTCCACATCAAACTGGTGTTTCTTCAGTGATCCGTAGTTCCATATGTACATTACAGCCATGAAGATCAAAGACAGCACAATTGGGATCCACCCGCCTTCCGGAACTTTGTTGATGCAAGCTGAAACGTAGAGCAGCTCAATTGATCCAAAAAACACCAAGAATGCTATGGAACTGATCATATTTTTCTTCCACACTATTATTATCACTAGAGCCATTAGGCAGGTTGTCACAAACATTACGGTTGTGACTGCCAGTCCTACAAAACGCATCAAAAATTTATTCAGAAATGGTGAAAACTACAGAAGAAAACTCTTTGTACAAAAAATTTAGAAGTTTACCATAAGCATGGCCCATCATATTTGTGTCTCTAAGTCCAATTGTCACAGCTAAACAAAGGCACATTAACATCCAATTGACCTCTGGAATGTAAACCTGACCATATATTTTGCTTGAAGTGTGGACTACTTTCACACGGGGAAAGCAATTCAGTGCACAGCATTGGCTTATCAGGGAAAAAGTAGCTGAGATTGCTGCCTGACTTCCTACTACAGCTGCAAAAGTGGCCACAATGAATACCGGCCAAAACACAGCTTCTGCAATAAAGAAAGATTGACATTAACACAAACTCCAAAAGATGGCAGAAAAAAAAAAAAAGAACCAAATTGTAAACTCTATTTAATTTTGGTTCTTGCCTGGTATAGCTTTATAGAAGCTTCTCTGAATATCCTCATGGTGTTTAGAGAGGAATGCAGCCTCGCCCATGTATGCAAGAATCAGTGAAGGATATACTAGAAATGTGAAGGCTATCTGGAATAATTAATCCACTAAGATTGAGATGATATAGAAGATAAAATTTTGAGGTATCCTAAAACATAACCGTTCAACCGTTCAATATAAATAAGTTCTGCAAATTTACCTTAATTGAGAGAGGAGAGAAATGGCCTAAATTAGCAAACATTGCCTCCACACCTGAGATAGTATCCCCGGAAAAAAGTTTCCAGTAGCTTTATAATTTTGCAAGTAAACCCGCTTAACCGCATCACAAGTATTCAGAGGAGATTATACCTGTCATTGAAAGAACTACGCCGCCTAGCGACACCCATCCTTCAACCCCCGTGGTCCTAAGGAACTTGAACATGTAAACTGGAGAGAGAGCATGGAAGATGCGTGGGTTCCAGTGGAATATGTTGTATATGCCTGTGCCACTGATGCACAAAAGCCAGGCTGTGACAACTGGCGCAAACATGAAAGCAACTCGGTGTGTGCCATGGTGCTGAAGGGAGAAAAGCCCCACCAAAATGACACACGAGATTATGACAACATAATCTGTAAGAGAAGAGGTCAGAAAAGAAAACCTTTAACTTACGGTGATAAATTCAAAGGGTTAGTTATTTGCTTATAATAAGAAGATAACTCACTATCATGGAGTTCCGTGATCTTGAGTTTAATGCCCGAGACTGCTGAAAGAACTGAAAAGAGAAATAAATGTCAAATCTCTAAATACTGCAACTTACTTGAACTGGAACATAAAAAATATATCTTGCATAAAAATGCAAAAAATCTTGTTCTTCCATTGTGTCTCAAGAAGTCATTCCAATCAACATAAAGAGAGACAAAATAATTGGCCAAAGAATTTTTAGTTAACTTTTCTAATACACGAAAACTAAACAAATTTCACAGATGAATGCAAGTCACCTGATATTGCAGGGGTCAGTACTCCATCACCAATTGCCATAGAGGTTCCGAGCAGAACGAAAACCAAGAGAGCTTCGCAGAATCTCGGATGCTTTTCAAAGATTAGCTTCAGAGCTGAACTATGCCATGTATCACTGGATCCTACCGTTACATATGCAGATAATTTCTCATCTATGGATTCCTGATTGGGTAGAACGCTTAATTTTGCATGACGGCAGAGAAGCGAGTACAAGGCAAAGGTACCACCTGCATGAAGAAATGCAACAAGTCTTCATAACAAACATTAATACATAGCATGAAATTCTTAAACAAAGCAACCCCTTATCTTAAATTTGTAGCATAATGTTATCATTGTCATAAGAAGAAGACCCTCAAAAACCCCGTTCTCTTTTCTTTTTGAATTCACAAGCTCAATCATGAATTTTTAGCAAGTTTTAAGTAATTTGATAAATAAATAAACTAAATACCTTCGCCATTGTCATCAGCTGACATGACAATAAAAACGTATTTGAAGAGAGCAATGAGAGTGAAGGTCCAGAAGATGAACGAAAACACTCCAAAAATCTCCTCATCATCCTCATGAAGGCTCAACTTCCCAGAGAAAGTGGTCTTGTAAACATAAAGAGGGGAAGTACTGAGGTCGCCATAAACAACTCCAAGGCTTTGATATGCCAATGTTAGCACAGTTGTACATGATACCCTCTTCAAGTTCTGATACAGAAAAAGAAAAGCAAAAAAAAAACAACTCTAAAGAAAAGGTGTGATAAAAAAAAATACAGAATTCTAATGGTTTGGAAGAAACCAAAAAAACTAAATCCTCACAAGTGGGACAAAGCCTTAAAGAACATTGATCTAATTATTAACTTTCTTATTTGGTAATAAGTAACAACAATCTTTTCTAATTTTTTTTTACATTTAAGATTTTGTCCAGTGTTAAATCCACTCAAAATATTGCAGAAACTTGGAAAACACGGCGAGTGGCTGAAATATCTGAGCTTTAGCCTACCAAATTAACCAACGAAAATTTTGTTTTTTCTAAACAAATAAGCGTTCTCTTGGACCTCAAAAAGGATTCCACATTTATGCATAACCTTTCTTCTAAACTTTTCTTTCACAAGCCTCATTATAAAAAAAAATTAAGGAAAGGACCATAAACCGTTATTTTAAACAAGAAACAAGAACAAATGGAAAAAGGTAAAAAAGAGTTGAACACCAACATGGAAAAAAGGTAGCTGCTTCATTAAAAAAAAAAAAAAAGGAGTACCCGTTGACATATCCCCTGTTCCACAAACTCTTCAGAAGGGTTCATTGTTTATTCACACAGATGAAGAAGAGAGAGAGAGACAGAGAGAGAGAGAGAGAGAGGAAGGGGGGGTACAAGTGGAGTCGTCGGAGGGGAAGTTATATAAGCTTGGAGAGAGAGAGAGAGAGAGAGAGATGTTAGAAGTGAAAGGTAGAGTGAGTAGAAACGTGGCAAGTGTGGTGTTTAACAGACATGGGCAGAAGTGCATTCATTGCCTTTCACTTAACTCTCTACTCAAACACTTGGTATCATATTCTCCCTCTCTGAAACCTCCTCATACTATTACCCTTTTAAAGATTTATTTCCCTCTTTTTCCTTTTTTCTTTTTCCTTTTTTCCTTTTTTGCCGATGACATGCCCACAAAAAGGCAAAGCAAAAGAAAAGCTCACAAGTCCTAATCAGAAAGTTATTACACTTGTTGTTAGCCTTGTCCATATTGCTTAATCTTGTGCTTAAAGTAAACAAAATAAGCTGGGCATAAAAGAAAATAAAATAAGAGGCTCTTCCTATTGTAGGACCGCATACTAATAAAACACATTTTTAATATTATATTCAATCAGAAGTACATTAAAATAAATAAATAAATATATATATATATATATATATATATGACGAACAATTTCGGAGACGAATAGATATATAAATCTTAGGGGAAAAAAAGAATGATGCTTTTGTGATTTAACATATTTTTTCAGAAAACCATAAAGATGTGTCTTGCGTATTTGCGTGTTCAACTCTTACCTAACTGTACCGCGTTTTAAGGGTCATAGCCTGGCCCTAGAATACAGTCAAATTTAGGCATAATTCTTTTTGCTAAACAAACTCTACTTAGGCGCAGTTGGTTTAACATTGGTTCTGTATCTACTTCTATTCTTTTATTTATTTTTTTAAATATTTCACGTTAGTTTCATGTTCATGTCAGTTTAGACGGCTCTAATTTTGAATTTACATTTTGACTGGTATCACACTTAGAATCAAACAATTTCAGAGAAGCAATCCTGTTTATTAGGGCAATCCAAATTTACCTTTCAAACACGCTTTTTTTTTTTTTTTTCGTAGTCTTTGAATACTCGATTCGAACCTTTCAAATTTAATTCGAACCTTTCAAATTTAATGAGAAAAATATTGTAATAAAATTAGTTTGAATAATAAACTGTAATTTGTATCATGGCTTTCAAATACGATGTGAATTTCCCATGCCCTAAAGTTTTAAATTTCCTTAGACGTCCATCATTGGTGGACTTTTATAACAACATGATCCCCCCAACACATAACTACTAGAAAAGTAATCATTTTACATTGATTCAAAGATATCTATCTTACTCTACTATTCCTTATAAGACAACCATAAACTTTGGGCGTCCACCATATTTGACAATACTCGTATTTTATTTTTGGATTTTGTTGCTTTTGTCAATTTGACTGAATTGGCAAGTGCCCGTTAAATTTTAATTGTAGCAAATTATCCTGAAAATTTAATAAAACGTAATAGAGTGTTGTAAAACGATGATTGATAATAAAGTTTAAATTGAAATGCCTTCAAACAAGTGAAAGAACGTGCTCTAAGTATCAAGCAAAATTTCACTCTTCCTTCAAACAAGCTCAAGTAAAGCGTTTGATGTCAAAAATCAACCCTAGCTAGTGGCTAATCAGCCCTACATATTTGTTAGTAATCTCAATCATAAAATGGCCAGGTAAATGTGAGTGTAGAAGTTTGGTCAACTTGGTTGTCTACGTGTTATTCATTAGCTAAAAAAATGATTATAATTTATTTACTTTATTTTATTGCATGGCCTATGTTTGTTCTTAGAGAAATAAAGACCATTGCTTAGGCCTATAAATAGCTGAGTATTTAGCTCATTTCTCCACAGAAAGCATCCAAGAGAAATAGAAAAAAGTGAGTGTGTAATCTTTTGGATTTTGAGTTTAATACAAGTAATTTGTTTTTATCATTATTGAATGAATTTCTTCTTCTTGAATGATAAATTAGAGTTGTATACTCTAATTCTGTCTCCTTTTTTCAACAATTGATACCAAAGCTAGGTTATGAACTCTCTTGAAATTTTAAGTATGCTTTGTGGATGCATATTTGGCTAATCTTCCACGTTAGAAAAGTCTTCTTAAGAGTTATACATAATTAGTGAGTTTCATTTTGTCGTGAGTAATGTAGAACTCTACAAGCTTATTATTTAGGACAAAGCTTGTTTGGTATTACTGAGGTACTGCCAACACGATGGATGATCTCAAGTAATTAGAGGGATAAAGAAACTCAACAACCAAAACTACAATACATAGGCGATATGTATGATGTCATATATGCAAGGACAAGAACTTTAGGAGGTTATCGGCAGTAGTGAAGTTACACAACCGGCGGCAGAAGACGATAATGGTACCTTGCGTAAATAGAAGATTAAAGTAGGCAAAGCGATATTTGTTTTAAAGACCACACTTGAAAAAGAAATGCTAGAACACATTTGAGACATCAAAACGCTGAAAGAAGCATGGGACACTTTTTTTGCAAGCATGGGACACTTTTGTTGCATTCTTTTCATAGAAGAATGATACAAGACTACAACTCTTGGAGAATAAGTTATTATCTATAAAACACGGAGATCTGATGATCAATCAATACTTTACAAAAGTTAAGTCATTATGCTGTGAAATTTCATAACTTGATCCTACGACTCGTATTGAAAAACCCATAATGAAAAAAATAATTAGTCATGGGTTTGAGACAAGAGTACAAAGGCTTTGTTGTTGTAGTACAAGGTTGGCCCACTCAACGATTGCTTGTTGAGTTTGAAAACTTGCTTACTGCTTAAGAAGCATTGGTGAAGCAGATGGATGGAGTCTCATCGAAAAGTGAGAAAAAAAACACTTAAGTGATAAGGGCAAAGACAAACTCAAACATAATACTAGGAAAGGATCAAGAAGAAATGATGACAGATGATGATGTCATTAAGAGAGTTCACAGTTAGGGGGAGCTTAGAAGCACGATGACAAAGGTAGTCAATCTAAACAAAGAAAGAAGTTTAATGGCAATTGTTACAATTGTGACAAGAAAGGCCACATGGCTAAAAATTGCTGGTCTAAGAAAAAGTCTGCATAAAGTAATATAGCGACTTCCAAGACAAAGAGACAAAGTAACGATGAGTGGGATGCCGAAGCGTCATTTGCTATTGAAGAAGAAGTGGTGTTCACAGTGACTATCACTAGAAGGATTGACTACGAGAAAGTTTGGATCATTAACTCTGGGCGTTCGAATCACATGACCGGTGATAGAGAGAAGTTGCAGAATTTGATAGAGTACAAAGGAAGCTACATGGTAGTAACAGTCAATAATGCAAGGTTGCCAATCGCTTATATCGGTAAGGCAACTATTGTACCCCAATATAGTTCTAGTAAATTACCACTTGAGGATGTCTATCATGTATTGGGCATGAAGAAAAACTTGCTATTAGTGGCACAATTAACATCATCAGGTCACTATGTCGTGTTTGGCTTGCATAATTTAAAAGTGTATCAAGACATCAAGATCTTTGGCATATTGACAATGGAAGGATAGAGATTAGAATTTGTTTATGTAATGTCAACAAAGTCTGCTAATGTAGAAAAGGCTTGAAAGAATGAGATAGTAGATTTATGGCATTCAAAGTTAGAACACATTAGCTACCACAAGTTGAAAGTGATGATGTAGAAGTCAATACTCAAGGGTCTTCCTCAACTTGAAGTTAAAACTGACACTGTCAGTGCAGGATGTCAATACGGTAAGGCGCATCAGTTACTATATGAAGAATCAAAGTTCAAAGCAAAGGCACCATTGGAGTTAGTTAACTTGGATGTCTTTGGTCGCATCAAGCAACTATCAATTAGCAGAATGAGACATATTGCCATATTTGTTGATGACTTCTCAAGATATGTGTAGATTTTCTTTATGAAAGAAAAATCTGAAACATTTATAAAATTTAAAGAATTTAAAGAAACATTTGAAGGAGAAATTGGTAGAAAGATCTGGTGCTTGCGTGCAAACAACGGTGGAGAGTATACTTCAGATGAGTTTAAAGAATATCTACGAGAATACGAAATACAACATCAGTTCATACATGCAAACATGCCGCAACAAATGGAGTAGCGTAGAGTAAGAATCGGCATTTTGTGGAGGTATATCAGAACATGCTTCATGCTAAGAACGTACCTAGAATATTTTGGACTGAGTGTGTAAGACAATAACATATGTCATCAACAGGCTTCCTCAACCAAGACTTGGATTTACTTCACCATTTGAAAAACTGTGGGGTACTAAACCTGTAATTGGTCAATTTTTGAGTTTTTGGCTGTATGTGTTATGTGTTTGTGCTTAGTCACTTACATGGTAAATTTGACAAAAAGGCACTATGATGTATCTTTGTGAGATACGACAGCCAGAGGAAAAGGTGGAAGTGTTGCAACTCTATAAGTGGAAAATGTTTCACATCACAAAATGTGGTGTTTGATGAAGCATCTTTGTGGTGGTCTCCACTGAAAGAAGAGTTACTGGATTCCAAAGAAATAAAAGACCAACTTCAAGAAAAGATGGAGGATAGATTGTTGAAGTCAGACTAAGTTTAGAAACACTTAAGGATCCTAAAGATGAGAATGATAATGATCAAATGGCAGCGATAAGTCCTTGGTAGACCGGTGTATACCAAAGCCCAACAGAGGAGGTTGAACCTAGTCACGAGGGTACAACAAGTCTACAAACACTGCTTAGAAGGTCAACCAGAGTGAGAAGGCCAAATCTCATATACGCTAATACGGCCTTAGTAGAGGAAGAAAGTGTTAAAAAGCCAAAGACTTATGAAGCAGGCCAAAGACTTATCAAGAAGCATATCATAGCTCTAAATGGGTAAAAGCTATGAAAGAAGAAATCACCACGTTGGAGCAAAATCAAACTTGGGATCTAGTACTAAAACCTAAAAATGTTAAGCCTATCTTTTGTAAATGGGTATACAAGATCAAGACCTGCCCAGATGGATCAATTGAGAGATATAAAGCTCGACTTATAGCTTGAAGGTTCTCTCAACCATATGAACTAGACCATGATGAGACGTTTAGTTCAGTCCAAAAATCACTACCATGCATGTGCTTCTTGCACTTGTAGTTAGTAAAGACTGGAAACTCTAGTAGATGAATCTAAAGAATGCCTTTTTACATGGAGAGCTAGATCGAGAGATCTACATGTTTCAACTGAGGGGATTTGAAGATAGATCTTATCCAGAGTATATGTGTAAATTGAGAAGGCACTTTACGGTTTAAAAGCAAGTGCCTAGAGTATAGTATGGGAAGATTTCTGAGTTTCTTACATAGAGTAGATATGCTATGGCACATGCAAATTCTAGCTTATTTGTTAAAGCTAGAGAAGGAAAGTTGGTAGTGATGCTAGTGTACGTGGATGATTTAATCATCACTGGAGACGATGAAGAAGAGATTCGTTGAACATTGGAGAACTTATCTGTGTGCTTCCAAATGAAAGACCAGCTTAGGCACTTTCTTGGCCTATAGGTTAATTGTACAAAGGAAGGAATATTTCTGTGTCAGTAGAAATATATTAAAGATTTATTGAAGAAGTTTGGGATGCTTGAGTGCAAGCAAATCTCGACACCAATGGAACCAAATGATAAGATGTGTGTATATGAAGGAAAAGATTTGGAAGATACGATAATGCATCGACAATTAGTAGGTAGTCTAATCTATTTAACCTTGATTCGACCTGATAATTCCTATGCAGTTGGCATGATGAGTTGATACATGTAAAGTCCAAAGAAGCCTCATTTAGAAGTGGTTAGATGAATTCTGAGATATGTTAAAGGTACAATAGACTATGGTCTTTTGTACAAAAAAGGTGAAGAATACAAATAGTTAGTTATTGCGATGTTGACAATGCAGGAGATCACAACACTCGTCAATCAACCACTGGATATGTCTTTAAGCTTGACTCAGGAACAATTTTTTAGTGCAGCAAAATACAATCGATTGTATCTTTGTTAACCACAGAAGCAGAGTATTGAGTAGCAGCAATGGTAGCTCAAGAGAGTAGATGGTTCATTCAACTGTTGAAAGATCTACATCAAATAATTGACTATACAGTTTAGCTATTTTGTGATAATTAGTAGGCAATTTGCTTAGCAGAAAATCCAGTTTTTCATGCAGGAACTAAACATATTGAAGTGCACTATCATTTTATCAGAGAAAAAGTTTTGCAAGAAGAAATTGAGATGAGGCAAATCAAGACAGATGATCAAGTTGCAGACTTGTTCACAAAAGGTTTGAGTACCAACAAGTTTGAAAATTTTCGTCATCAACTGAATGAGATACAAAGAATTGAAGTTGGTGTTGAGGGGGAGTGTTGAAAACCCTACCTGTTAGTGGCCAATCAGCCCACATGTTTGTCAGAAATCTCAATCATAAAATGGCCAAAGTTAGATATACGTGAGTGGAGAAGTTTAGTCAAGTTAAGTTGTCTATGTGTTAGTTATTAGCTAAAGAAATGCTTGTAATTTATTTAGTTTGTTTTATTGTGTGACTTATATTTGTTCTTGGAGAAATAAATGTCATTGCTTAGGCCTATACATAGCTAAGCATTCGGCTCATTTCTACAAGGCAAGCATCCAAGAGAAATAGAAAGAAAAAAATGAGTGTGTAATCTTTTCGGTTTTGTAAGTTTAATACAAGTAGTTTGTTTTTGTCATTATTGAATAAATTTCTTCTTTTTGGGTGATAAATTAGAGATGTATACTCTAGTTTTGACAACTCTCATCTATATGAGAACACCCTACAACATTTTTAAAAGGTAGTTTTTTCAAAAGTTTGAGGTATAACTTATCAAAGTTCATTTGTACCTATCAAAGTTCATGAGGGTAAGTATGCTTTTTATCCTCATAAATAAAACCGATTTGACCAATCCAGCAAACACAAAACAACAACCCCTTTGCTACAGATAAGTCAAATCAAGATTGTTGCTGAGGATGATCATTTACTAAGTCAAAACTATATAGAACATTAATTAAGTGAGGGGATAAAACTCTTTAAAATTATTCTGGAAAATCTGTAAGAAATAGACAGACGCAGCCAGTGCATCTTCTGCAATCTAGTTTTGGAATTGCAATTTGTTCAGTGAATTAAAGGTTTGGTGAGAAATAATTAAATAAATAATATTTATTTTGATTTTGGTTCGGTAGAGAAAAAAAAAATAAAAAATTTCAAAGGTAGGAATTTGCTCTTTAGACAATCCATTGTCAAGTGGTAGGAGAACCGTTTCTGTCTCTTTTGCATTATTTCCTGGGAGTATTGGGTCCTTTCAATCACTGAGATTCCCAAGAAGAGTCAAGAATCGACCTTGTATTATATAGACATCTCTCTAATCTAATCAAATCTGCACGAGTAGTGAGATGACGAGCATGGCTATCTTTTCAATCCCTATAGGTATCAAACACCATCTCATCATATAGTTGTAGACTGTAGAGCGAGAGAAAGAAATTAATTTTCATAACGGCCCTTGAACTATATATACTCTGGTTTAATATGTTTTTTAAATTTTGAGAAAGGTTTAACTTGCCTCTAAATTATGTACTACAATTTGAAATACTCTACATGGGAATTTGGTGTCCGTTATATCATTTTGTATGTTTTACTAGATTTTACTATTAGAACCAATTTGAGATCGGGATTAGGTGTTCTTGTGTCATCAGGTCATTTTCATCAATATTGTTGTTTGTAATTTTTTGAGTTGGAATACAATTATCCTGTTCAAAAAAATTTGAAAAGTCCCATTTATTTATAATATTAACAAATAATGATATGACACTACTTATAATTTTATAAAGGACAAATTTTACGAATTCTTCTTGAACTTTAACATGTACACATTGTATTCCTGAACTATAATACTATTATATATTCACTCTCTGAACTTTGAAACATTTTTTTTTACAAAATAATACTTATTACGCTCATTAAAAAAATAAATTTATCTATTTACTCAAAACTCTTAAGGAACCAACTTGCTTTATGCCACGTTATCTATTTTTCCTCCCTCTTTTTCTAGGCAGGTATGCTAAAGATAAAATATACTAAAGTTTGGTACTCAACTAGTTGATTTAAAGTGTAAAAGATATTTATATTAACTCCTAAGTATCATATATAATCTTAAATCAAACAAAATTAAGAAATTTCGTCCAAAAATGATATGTTTTAAAGTTCGGAGGATGAATATGGAAAAATATTATAGTGTAGGGGGTACAATATAAACGTTTCAAAGTTTGGGGGGTATGCTGACATAAGTGATATAATTTAAGAAAAATTCGTGATGTTTACCCTTTTATAAATGCACCCCAAACTATGATTTTAAGTTAACTTGTCCTGCAATTTATTGATTTTGTGTCTATTTATTCCTTAAGTTTTTAAAAGATTGAGTTATAAATTGACCTATAATCATGGATCATTTTTGAAATTACAAGAATTTGTGAGGCATTTTGAACCACTTTATATTTTAAAGGTAAAATAAACCCTTTTTAAACTTTTAGACGCATGTTAAATTAGAGTATATAGTTCAACGGACAATTATAAAATAAACCAGAAAAACGATGAACTAGCATATATGCCGCTAATATAAATTTTGAAAGGTATGCCGAAATCAAAATACGCCAGCGCACATATATATACAACTTGTGATGGACCTTCGACGTACATGCATCTTTTACCATTAGCAAGCACAAGATGCTAAAACCTCATTTGCGTTAATGTCCACCAAAATAGAAATAAAAAAGATATGATGTTAACTCGTCAAAAAAGACGTCTCTTTCTCCTTAGATAAATTAAGCTTATCATACGCTTGCAACACTGACGCTGACTGTTTGGAAAAGAGTACAAGTCCAGCTGTGAGGTCACATTATTGGCCAAAAAACAATAGTTAGAATTGGAAAAAGGAGATTCATATACGACTGATCCATATATGTATATATACGAGCATATAACAGCGTATTATATAACAACCAATCGCCAGTCCAACTTTGTTCCTTCCCCCCAAGATGGTCAACACCAATGGGCTTGTAGCCGTACATTATCACCTTATGCATTATGGGAGAAAATAATTGTTTATTGGGTTTGGACTGACTTTGGACTGTACAAGATAAGAGAATGAATGAATGATTTTAAGGACTGATGTTGAGTCATCAATCACCGTTACGAAACAAGAAGAAGAATAAGAAGGTGAAGAAAAAGGGGTCTTTTATTGGCTTTGATTCTCGCGGCATCATTGGGTGGGGGAGTTGGCAACCGTACGGTTGTTTTGTGACTCTTAGTACATTGCATGGGGAGAGAAGACTGAAGAGAAGTAGATGGGATTAAAAATTCAATTTGACAAACAAACAAGTGAGAGACTAGGACATTCGAAAAGATTTTTTAAGCCCCGTTAGGTGAGCTCTCCACATCAAATATGTTTAAGCCACTGACCCCATTTGGATTCAATGCTTGGGCGTTGGCCTTCTTTAGAATTGGTCAGTCACTTGGCGTTCTCACTCTTTTTTTTTTTCTTTTTTTTTTCCTGCCAAATTAAAAGGGGGTATGTACACTTGGTAATCTAAGCCTTATCCTCTGGCATTGGTAGCTTTTGATGGACAAAAAATGATACGTCGGCTTCTGAGTATGTGTTTGAAATGGTGTATCGAGTACCTTTCAGTCGTTTTCAGTGCCCGGATGTGTAGCACTAGTGCATGTCATTCAGCTGGCAAATAGGACACTACTATTACTCTGCTCTAGAAGATTGTTTTTTGCCATTTTGAAGGGAAGGACTTGAGACTTGAAGCACACGACATGGGGGGAAAAGTGACAAGATAAACGTTGATCCAAGCAAAAGGAGGAAAGGGACTGTACAACCAGTTCCAATTGAGGTGCCTTTTTTATGGAAATGGGCCAGAGATCAAGCCGTGCAAAGGGCATTTGGGGGTTCTATAAGTGATAGTACACGCACTTTTTAACATATTTGGAAAAACATGGAAGCTTTCACGTGCTTTAGTTTGGTTCTTAGACCGCAAGGCCCATGATCTGGTGGAGAGTGTCCCTACACTTGGTCCAACAATATGGGATTTCAATTTGAATTAGAATCTAAACGTTGTAGCCTTTCATTACCAATATGCTTTTTTGTTTGGGAGGTTTACAGAAGTGAGAAAATACCATATGCTGGCGGTGGAGAGCTAAGGAAAGTTACCAACACTTGTTAAATGCTAGGGCTATCAACTTTTTTTTACAATTTACAAGTTATCAATAATTTATTTGTAAATGCAATCTACTGATATGACAATCTCTTAAACACCTACCAATATAAACATCACAACTCAAAAGTCGGTATATAAATTGGGATTGGAATTAGCATTCCTAACATTTTTCGATTGTATAATATCCTTTCCACCATGCAAAATAATCTTTTTCAAATCATCTAACTTATCATGTCTTCTTAAAATCATCTAACTTACCATTCCTAGTGACAGGCAAAAGAACTCGGGTGAGGCTACAAGAGTGAGGAGACTATATCTGGCCAGCGCAAAGCCAAAGGTAAAATCTAGCAAGTAGCAACTAGTCTCACAAGCTTGCCTCTCCTGTGCTCGTAAAGGCATTTAGCAGGAATCACTATGGGTCTGTTCAGTAAATAGATTTAAATTTTGTTAATTTGTATTATTTTGATTTGAGTTGTATGATTTGAATTGCTATCCAAATTGACGTTTAAATGTGCATTTAAAGTGTTACTCTGAATAGGAAATAAAATTAAAATTTGTTTTTGAATAGATAGTGAAAAAAAATTTTGATTTATTAACAAATCCAACAAAATCTTAATATTCATGATCCTAAAAAACATGCAATATGGATCTTTTTATTCATCTATTCATTAAGAATGCAATCAAAAAAATCAAAAATATTCATTATCGAATATTAAATGAAGAAATGATTTTTTTCCCTCAAAAATAGGAGAAAAAATTTCAGCTCTTATTGTAGAACATATAACCAAGTCCAAAAAGTTCAAGGGAAAATATAACTCTGAAAACTTAGATTTAAAAGATTTACTTGATTTAGATTTTGAAGAAAACAAATATATATCTAAAAAATTCTAACGACTTGAATCCAAAAACTTGACCAAATATGCGAAATAAACAGGCCCTACAACCTTGCTGACACTCATCGAGTTGCAAGCAGGCTTGCAAAGCCAACAAGGAAGCAAATCTTCACCTTCCACAATCTCACACAGGCTTTGGCTTCAACAGCTACAGCGTTAGCGGAAGCGCGTGCAACAGCCTTGGCCTCACGTTGGGAGATATTATGCAAGTGAACTGGAACTTTTACCCTCAGAAAACGATATTATCCAAGTCATAAACGTCAAGAATTTGCTCATGAGATGGTACAGGGTGCAGTTTCGTTCGCAAAAGTGCAGTAAAATATCAATCATTGAAGGCCCAAGCGCTTCATCTTGAGCATGTTTCCATTTTGCACGGGCACAAGTCGTTAGGCTCAAAGCCCAAGCATCTCTTAAAGCACAAAAAGCAAAAATCAAAAATAAGAAAGGCCCCAACCATCTCCAAAACGAGCCGAGATTAGCCTAAGTGTTTGTCAATAAAAATTGCGTAGTTTTCGGATTTTTTTTTTTTCCAGGGATATACCAAGCTTTCAGGTTTTAAGATGGCACGTGGAGCAGAAGCTTCACTGACCAGATCACATCTCTGTAACAATTTCCAGAGACCCCAACTGTAAAGAAACCAGCCATACAGCAAATATTAAGTGGCGGCTTAATTATTCCAGGTGAAACAAAAGGGTATAAAAAAGAGAACGCAAAAAAACACAAATCATTGCTCAAAACAGTGTTCGAGACTCTGAACAAATCAAGGAATTATATCCCAACAAAAACTCGTCTAAAAACAAGTGATTCTCGCAGCACTGCCTTAACCTGCAACTTAACTCCCAATTAAATAATAATATTGTAAAACCCTAGTTAAACTTTTTGACAACTCCCAAACTGAAAGAAAAAAAACACAATCTTCAACCTGCAAACATGACCCAAAAGTTCGACCAATTTTGACAGAAACACCAAGTGAAGGACGCAGAGACCAACGGCATTCCAGCCCATAAAATCACAATCCAGTGACCAACAGCAGAATGGATATGCCAATGCAGGGGTGCAAATAAGGCCAAGCTGACTACTCCCATCATATTCCAAGGTATGCATTTGTTTTGAAAAGAAACAATACCAATGCTTCTTAAGTAGAGGAAGCAGTTTCCACAACCTTCTTCTTAGCATCTTCTTTTACTGTATCGCTCTTGACATCTTTATCCTCCGTGGCTACAGCCGGGGCCTCCGATGTTTTCTCCTCGGTCTTTTTCTCCTCAACACTCAACTTCTCAAGAAGTCCAGCAGCTGCAGAAGCGTCTTTGTTTTCTTCCTTCTTCTGCTGGGACTCAGCAACTTCTTGAAACATTTCCATGAAATGTTTGCAGTCTGATACCAAAACCAAATCAAACATTAGTATTCTGTACAGAATAAGATGGAACATAAAAATGCAATGCTTTATGTGATACCAGAAAAAACTAGCAGTTCGCCATGAACCTCAATTATATTTTGAAACAAGAATTTACCAAAGCCCTAGAAGCTAATAAACGGACATAACCTTTGATGAAATGTTAAGTAATAGCATACTTCAAACTTAGAAATTATCCCATATTTGAGTGGACATTGAAATGCAACTCTCTTTTTAAGAACCTAAAGGATTTTGATGCATATGCAAAGAGGAAAACCAATAACAAAATGCAGACCGTACAGAAAATTATTTACGCAGGTTCTTCTTTTAACATTGTAGCTCTATAGTCTCACAGACTCGGGGGAATCACACTCAAAACCGATATTTCATTAGAGGTAGAGAACATGTTGGTCCTTCAACATATATTGTAACAGAATATGATGGTGTGTAAAGGAAATAACAAGAGCAAGATCACCGTCCAAGACAACTGTTGACAGAAGACTCCATTTCACAACTCTTGATTTCTTGATATATTCCTAGCAAGTTCTATAATTGAATGAAAAATAAATCATACATCCGAACTACAAATTTCACGCTTATGGAACACTTGAAATAAAGACTCACATAATTTTTCCCCTGTCACCAGGCTTTGAATTGGTGAAGAAAAAAAAACGTCAGAACAAATTGCAAAAAACTGCATCAAATATCAATGTCCCTCAGAATATCATACTTCTATGATGAACTCAAACAGGCAACAACCCATCACAGTGCGCTAGACGCCAGATATGCATCCAAGCATATTGGTAAAGCATACTTTACACCCCTCAAGAAGAAAAACTGGAATATGCTCTATGTGAATCCAAGAAAAATATCACTTTAAATTTGTTTGCTATCTCTGTTACTTGGTAAATAATATCATTGTCTGAACCAAACTAAGGTAATGAAGAACAATATTTCCGGCTGCATTCAGTAGTTCAATTCACGACAAATTGCAAAAGTTTCTTCAATTTCAGGTTGGTCATGTTTAAACAAAAAGGCAAAAACTATTGCAGAACAAAAGGCTTCAAAAGCTCAGGCCAGCTTGACAAATTTCCCAAGTAGGCGGAAAAACCATAAATAATAAGATGCCTAGACTGAGAGGGTCTAAAGAAATGAGGGCCAGTTCCATATGACAGGCAAATGAGAAAGATACCAACTCTCTAAGAATACCACTTTTGAAGAGTTGCTATACAAATTTTACCACTTCTGTAGAAAGATTTGAGCCAAATGTTTATGTAAAAGAGGTAAAGGTCAACAACTAAACTTTACAAGTGCTATCGAGCCCAATTTACAATTCATATGACTGATGTATAATCCCTAATGGTGATCGTTGCATTAGGTAATTCATGCACAGCCATCTCCAAAAATTACATACCAGAATGGAACACGGAATTAAAGAGTACCATAGGTGATAAAGTGGCAGTGATGCCGTTCTCTTCAATTCAATATATAAAATTAATAACTTGCATAGTAAAAGCAAGTAGATAACCCAGATTCATCTCCAAAACAAAAAACGAGAACAAGTGCATAATTCATGAAATTCCAATCTCATAAAACTTACTTATGCAATTCGAGCGACATATATAGATATAGTAGCATTCCCAGCGACATATATAGATATAGTAGCATTCCCAGCGACATATATAGATATAGTAGCATTCCCAATACAGAGATCGATCAAAGAAAATAACTTTCGGATCATACTCACTCTCAACTGATTGAAATCTAATGCAGAAAAGCTCGTCCTTCAATTCACCATCAGCAAAGTCAGAGGCGTGCCACACGCAAGACTTGTCGTTACCAGCGTGCTCCTGCACAGACATGGATGGAAGAACTGCAAGCGAGCAAGCAATCACAGATCAGAAGCCTAGCCAAAAGTAAATTATACATACAACAATATAAAAGTATGGCGTGTGTGTATATATATGTGTGTGTATATATATAAGCGAAAAACAATGAGCTAACCAAGATGATTGGCGCAGATCTTGAGGGTTTTAGATTGCCTCATAACAAGGCGAACCTTCCCAGTCTCTTTGTGCTTCAGAAGCTTAACGGTGCCAGCACCTCGCTCCTTCCACTGGTTCCCTTCTTTGTCGAATCGGTAAAGCTTCGATTTACTAAAGGTAGAAAAAAAAATTCGCGGACATGGAGAATCAAATCAACAATCGGAATTCAAAAACCCTAGATTTTCACAGAAAGCCAAAAAAAGAACAAAAAACCTAAAAAATGGGCGAAAGTGGGAACAGGAGAGAGAACTAACAGATCGAGGACGGCCTCTTCGTCTTCTTCGCCCGTGCTGACGGCGACCTCCTCGAGCTTGACGATCGGAGCGACCTGAGCTCCGGTGTCCTCGTCCTCGGCGGCGGGGGCGTCTTCCTCTTCGCGGTGCTCGGGATCGTTGCTCGACATGTTTGCGAAAGAGAAAAAGGCTGAAGAGAGAAGAAAACACAGAAGAAGAAGCAGACGAGCAGGGTTAGCTAGGGATAGGCTAGCTGTTCGGACTGGTGAGGTAGGGCAGGAAAAGAGACTTTTATAGTGCAGAGAGTGCGTATGTGGTTTGTGTTGGAGTGGGGGAAGAAAAGGGGAAAGGCTTAAGCCGAGAGGCGTGATGTTTACGCGCGATAGTCCATAATTCCAAGGGTGCGAAACTTTTTTTGATTAGTTTTTATGTGGGTTACGTTTGCAGTCGTCAAAATTCTTACACGTAACAATACAAGATAATAATAAATTGAATGTAAAATTTTTATATATTATAATAAATTTATTTTAATTTTTTATGCTAACTATATCACTGAATACATTAGTAGTATTTTTTTTTGTTAGACGATCTTCAACTTGAGTGTTAGTATGAATGTTATATTTGTCATCAAAAAGTATAAAAGATAACATATTTGATTTACTATTTTATTTTGTGTTTTAATGTATAATGATATTGATAATCTTATATCTACTTTTTTGTCATATTTATTAATCTTTTATAGTCATAAAAGAAAACCTATTTTAAAATACTTTAAAAGTGACAATATTATAATAATTAAAAGAAAAAGTTAATGTCTAAATTATATAAGAATAAAATGTAAAATTTTTAATAGATTAAATTTGTAGTAAATTTTTCATCAAATTTTACATAAAATAAATTTGACATATAAATAACATTGCATCTTTATTAGAGAATGTTTATACTCAAATACCAAAATTTAGTAATGATACATCAATATATCATCGCAGAGATGCTCTCGTGTATTTTAGTTCAAAATTACATAAAAGAGTCTAATCTTATGTTATTTTATACGAAAATAAACTTTGTTTTAATCTAAGTAGGCTATATGCTAAACCTTGTTACATTTTGATCTATTTTATTTCCTATATATGATGGTCTAATTTGCTCTTTCTTCTTAGAAAAAATTAGCAGAACAACATAGTTACTCTTAAATAGTTGTAAAAAAAATAATTTATAGATCTAAAACATAAAAATTCCTTAAACAAAACATCAAACTAAAAAAAAAAGATCTTAAACTTTACAGCTTTATAATATTAAAATATTTTTAAAAAATTTTTTAAAAAGTAAAATATATTTCAAAAACAAATTTGGTCTAATTGAAGGTATTTTTGTCTTATCATTATTTTTTTTATCTAAAAAGCTTACGATGGATAATATTAAAACACAATTTTCAAATTTAAAAGATATCCTTATAGTTTTTAAAGAGGATGTTTGGCATAGAACAATCCACGCTATTATATTAGTTATTAATAATGTAAAGCTCTCGCATGCTATAGTAAAAAGAAAAGAGTTGCTACAATATAAAGCTTTCACATGTTACAATAAAAAAAAGTTCTAACGAATTGTTTCTGCCATCATACCAAATACTCTAAAAAAAAAAAAGATAAATTGAGAAATAATTAAAACTAAAAGATATAATTGTATAATTAAATCATAAAAATAGGTGAAAAGTTTTTTTTTTTTTTTTTTGGGTCAAAGCGCTTCTGGTCAAATTCTTCAAAATGCCGGTAGAGATTGCTTTTATTGAGCACTTCGTTCGAATGTAAAATCGATCAAATTGCTGAAAAACCCTCCATCAAATTTTCTTAATCAACCAACATGCTTGTTAGTAATTAGCACCATTCAACAAAATATTTAAATATTTAAAAGATGCAACAAAAATATACATGATATGAGTAAAGGCCACTTTAAACCACATTAAAGCCACACATTCAAATTTGAAAATGCAGTGACGCCAATTAGTTTCCTTTGTGCTTTTTAGCACCCATTTGTATCTCTTAATGAAACGCTTTGGAAGAGAAAACTCCTCAAGGCCATGAACAAACTCCTCTAGGCCATCTTCGAGTGAAGAAATCGCAAAGCAAGAATAAGAAAACAAATTTTGAAAGAGGAGAAGAACTGGTGCATAAAACGGGAAGGATAATTTGTTCAAAAGTTTTAAGGACGAGAATGTATTGGAGCTTATTAACATGATCAACACGACCTATACACAAGGCAAGTTTCTACAGCAGCATCTATCTTCCATGTTTTGCCATCCTACCCTAAGCTTCATGAAGAGCTCTCTTGACGATTTCTCGGCTCAGCATCGACAAGCGAACAAAAGGTAGCAAGCGTGAGCCAAAGCATCCCGAAGAGAATATATATATATATATATAACCAGAATCCTAAGGTGCCCACTGTCATCAAAGCCACCGCTAAGCACCACCCCACATTGTTCCCTGTGAACTTTATTAAAGCACTCGAATTCAGTTTGATCCGACTTAAAAAGTTTACGATGTGATAAATTATGGTAAAAAAACACATGTAGGATTTTTCATTAGATCTGTAGTGATAGCATAGGGATCGGACCTCTGTAGCCTACCATTGATCTAGCTAGGTATAGGGGCGAAGCCACGCGGTACAGACTTTTGTACTTTTGAGCCGTTTAGTTTATGATTTTAGGTCATATGGTTTTGTTTATACCTGTATATATGATGTATTACATCAGGGTTTAATTTATTTGTAAATTTTAGCCAACTTAACACCTCTATATTATAATCTTTACGAATTTAATGATTTTCTTCTCCTCTGTCCGTGGTTTTTCTGATTTTAAGTTTTCACGTAAATTTTTTGTGTGTTTTTATTCTTTGTTTCTATAGCATTATTCTCTTAACAAACCTCTAAGAGTAAACAGGAAACTGAGGACGGGGACTGTTGTGAATTTCATTTGTATCAGATGTACTATTTCTAACTGTCTGAAAAATGTCAGCTGCACAAAGGTTAGAAGGAACCCATTGGTGGCGGACCAAAACCGGGCATCCCCACTCCTCCCATTGACATTGGTGGCTGCGGTGGTGATACAAAGCCTCCACCCATTCGCGGTGGTGCAGGTAGAGCAGGCAGCAACTGGGCGTACATGTTCTGCAGGAGGCAAGAGCATAAATTTTGTTTCAGTCCATATAATTACCCACAAAACGTTTCATAAACGATATAAAACTTAGCATCTCATAAAAATTCGAACACAATGTTTATCACATGGGATAAAATAGTTGATAATTGAAATCCAGAATATGATGAAGACAGTCTTCTGAGTTTAGCGTCAGCTCTGCCAACAAAGAATCCCTTTCCTACTTGCTAATTCTATATGCATAGATGCAGAAAGAGCCAACTGTCAAAATTTCATGTCAGTATCCTGCACGCCCGCAATTGCTCTGTGTTTATAACTGCTGTGTAGTAGGGATCTGAATCTGCAATGTCATGGAGGTGCTTTCCCTAATAATCCAAACGTGCCTTTGTTATAACTCTGAAGTACAATTATGAAAAGTAATATACCAGAGGAACCAATCACAGAAACCTAGAATTTTATGTGGCAAAGTCTTTCAAGCTGGGATATCCTTTTGCATTTATGGGGAAAATTTTAAATCCAAGTTATTAAACCTCTTTGCTGTTAATTGGTTTGTTCCCTAAGAAGAAGAGAAATTACTTAAAACTTTCAATTTGAAACTTCATTTCCATGTCTGCCACTTATGAAGAGGCCTAAGAGCAGCCAGAAGTAAGCAAGACAGCCAAAACATAGATATTGGTGAGTTCATGCAAAGGTCATGTACCAAGCTACACTCCTCTACATTTTGTTTATTTTTGTTGGACATTTCGTTATTTTCCAGTGTCTGAAAAGTGGACAGATGAAATCATTGAAACCACATTGAGATATTTGACCTAGAAGACAGTTAAAAGAGTAAGAAAGCTATAAATGACAAGAAACGATTAAAAAGCAGACACATACATGTTGAGCAACTACTTCCTTCTCCTCCTCCTCTTTAGCTTTCAACTCATGTTGAGCTTCAATTTTGTCCTTGACAAGTTCATCCACCTTGCTTGTATATTCTCGAATAAACTGGAATGTTACATGATTGAACGAAGGTCAAAAGAGAAACTATGAAAATTAATATGCGAAAGGGGGGAAATAGTCATAAGGGGACGAAGAAAACCTGCAGGAGATATGGGAAGGCAAAATCGATTATATTGTTCAGCCATGCAAACTCAAGGACAACATCTGGCGAAATCAAATCATAACAAACAAAGAGGCATGACGCAAAACACTCGTTCTTTCCCTGGCATATAAAATCAACTTTACTAATACATCTGGCAAACACATAAACCGAGACAAAATGGAAAAAAGAAGCTTAAAATTGAGACTTCTCACCAACCAAGAATAACAAATAAACGTCTTTTTAGCAAAGAGAAGTCCATCTAGAAGTAGAGTTCAAAGAAGTGAAAACACTGATGCCAAGCTAAAAGCAAAATTGCAGACGCGTCATGAACAGATTGAACTTAAATCTGAAATTAAGAATTTAGAGCCGGCCCAAACAAATAAAACCCGGAGTGGAACGAGACTAGAAGTAACTAAAAATATTAGTAACTAATTTCTCCCCTTCCCCTCTGTTACGTAGATATGTTAAGTCAGACCCACTCAACAAAATAGACAAGCAAGTCCCCTCTAAAAGTTCACGATCACCAGACCGTGAGCAGGTCTCCATGGCGTCTTTATAAAGATTGTCTTTCTTTGACATTGCAATAGACTGCTTCCATCCTCCACCTTTCTTATTAATATAAGCAGCAACAAGCCTCATCTCAAGAAGCTCATGTTTCTTAATCTACATCAATATAATGATAAAAATTATGAATCTAAGATAGCATCAAAACTTCCCATAACAGAAGAGAAGTTCAAACATACCTTCTGCGCAAGACCTATCTGGTCGAAATTATCACGCAGCTCAATTGATTCACGTGATCTATCATAGTTTTCCTCCTCAATGCATATTTCATTCAGAGCTTCATTTACAGCAGAAATATTGTTACTCTGAACTGCAACCATGAATGGCTTCACAAGGCGGAGGTGACCAGCCTGAAATGCAAAAGGATTGGAACCATAAACAATAGACAAGACTCTGTACAAAGCTTGGAAGAGAGGGGAAAAAAAAGGAAGAGATAATCAAACCTTTGGCATTATATCCACTACTCGGCTATGGTCTACATGAAGAGCAAGCACATTCAGAAGATCATTTATAAGATCAGGATGTTCTTGCAAGAAAAAGTGTACAGCCTTATGGTAGAGCTCAACACTTGCAACTTTGACAACCACATCTTTAAATCGCATGTGGTCCCAAGCTTCTGGGGAGTGGTTCATAACAGTGGTCGCAGCATTGTCAAATTCATCATACTGGACATATAAATAAGTTAGCTCCTTCCAGTGCTGCTGTTCATCACAGGCTGGTATAAGCTTGGGAATATTAAGATGGGTGGAGAACAATTTAATGTGCTCCATAAGCTTCCCAGGACGATGTCTTGCATGTAGAACTCCTAACTCAGAGAAGATGCCCATATGTGCACGTTCCAATATCTTGTGCCCATAAAAATTTTTATCTTTCAACATAAAAAAACCATCTATTGTCAACCTTTGTATCTTTAGTCTTCTGCCTTAACATCAGGAGATACCTCACCAAGTCATGGCATACATTTGCATCCTCAGCACATCCAAAAACTGAGTTACATCATCTGCGCTGATGAAAGACTGAATTGCATCACTGACTAGACCCTCTCGCAGTTGGGCCTTAGCCACCTGGCTCCAAACAGCATCCTCTTCAACACGTAATGCTAATTCTACAGCTCGCTCAATGGTCCGATTGTTATCCAATAGGACATTCACAGCCTGAACACTTATATTGAACTTCCTGAAGATGGCAAATGCTTCTTCAAGCAATTGTGCTTCCACAGCCACCTCTCCAACTGCAGGTCCATCAAAGTTGTCTAACCTATTTATGTAATCCATAACTCTGGATGGGTCAGCCTTGATGGCAGTAAGAAATAGCAAATTCTGAAGATTGGAGTTCCCGCTAAATGCAGAGTTTTGGGGTACAATCTCTTCAAGAAGCTCAATTAACTCGTGTGAAAGGTCAGCAGTCATAAAAGCTTTAACAGCAGCTGAAACCTGCTCAGGACTCTTGCTTTCAGGCAGAGCTCTAGACACAACTTGATCAATGAGCCGTCTTCTATGCTCGTTATCAGGATTAAGAACTTTGTCCCATAGGTCAGCATCCATTCTATCTACCACATACCTGATATAGAAGGTCAATAGCATCAGCTCACCCAATTTTAGCACGTTGATCTACAATGAAATCTTAGCAGCAAAAAAAAACATGTATTGAAACCTTGCTTGCAGTTTGAACAAGGAGTTTTTATTCGTTACACATATAAGTTCATCATTACATTGCCTTCTTTGGTAGGCAACGACGGCAAGGGTGGGACGCCTTTTCTCACAATATTTACCAACAACACGAGAATCATAAAATGGGTTAGTTGTGAGAAAATGCTCTGGATTGTTGTTGCTGTCAATTATGATTCTAAAAAATGATGATAAAACGTTTATAAAAGAGCGTAAATAGAATAATGCTTTATGATATTGCCTGCATTCTTTTAAGAAATTCTTTTATTAGTAATATTTATGAGAAACATTTTATAAGAAATCTTTTTACAAAGAACGTTTTGTGAAAAATACTTTACGAAAATGTTTTAAGAAAAATGCTGACGTTTTACAAGAATTGTTTTAAGAGAAAAGTTTTACAATGGATGTTTTTAATGTATCATGAGAAAAGTTTGAATTTGCCAAGCGAAGAGTTTCTTCATGGTATAGATAGTTTTTTAAAAGACAAGTAAGACTGGTTAAAGAACTTGGTGTGGCGATGACAGATACAATAATTGAGTATGGATACCACTACATAATATTTCGACTGTGTTAAGAACAAGTGTTTGCTAATTTAAAAGTTGTACAAGAAAAGTCTTAAGTAAATGTTTAAGGAAAAGTCTTATGAGAAATGTTTTATGAAAAACAATTTAAAAGATTTATTTTATCAAATAATTTGAACCAAGCAAAGTTATGTTTGGTAACTATGTTTCAGTTACAGCACTTTGAAGTATGTTTTTCAGTATATTGAGAAAAAAATTAATCAATATTTTCTTACTAATAAGTAAGATTAAGTTTAAGAAAAATCAAGTTTTAAACAAGTTGAGTAACAGCTTAAAAAGACGGAACGTTATGAGGAAAATTCCTTTTTATATATTGATGGGTTACTATTTCTAAAATTAATATTTATTTTTAGGATAAAAAGAGAGTTAAGGCAAAACTAGTAACAACCAATTTTATCACTACCATAGTGGAAAATATAACTTTGTGTGTAAGAATCTCTTAAGTTCGTTTTTTGAACTAAAGGCAAAATTATAACTTTTTTAGCTCTATGTGCAGCTTGAAACATTTTTTGATTAAGTGAACGGTATTTTCAGTCCTAAAAAAATCCTTTTCTTGTTTTTTGATCTGTATTTGTTATACTCTTGGTTGGACCCGATTAGATTGGGATGCATTTTCATTGGGTTGGGAATGACTGCTCTCATCAGTCTGGGTCCATTTTGCACCTCAAAAACGAAGCAGTGGAGATATATAACAGAAAAGGTGTACTAAAATGAGAAGTTTAGTTTAAACAAGAATTTAAATGAGAAGTTTAGAGGGATTATAAATTCCTTTGTCAAAGCCAAAGCAATTTTGAATCTGTAAAGAGGTTCTCTTTAACATTTAAATGCTTCACAATGTTGCAAATTGATAACCTTATTTATGGAGCGACTAAAAATTGAAAACATAAATTTGGAGAAAAAATTAAAAAAATAATAGCTTTTATGCAAATTCGGCTTCACTAGGGTGCTAAATTACTAAAATCAACGGCAAAAAAAAGTCATGGAAAATTAAAAAAGAAAAAAGGATCGACAAAAAAACGAAAGAGGGAAGAAAATAATATAAAAAAGTGAAAATTAAAATAGCATATAGATGAAAATTTTAAAAATGCTGCTTACTACAGGCTTAACTAAATATTTGCTTCTAAAAAGATGTAAAATGTGTATTAAACATTACGAGACAGCGCAACACAACACACTTAGTTCCTGTAAAATGCTTTAATCAAGCAACTTGAACCAAAATCTTGGGGAAAAGAAAACTTGAATGAACAAAAACGACAGATAAACATTATTAAGAAGGAAAAAACAAAAAAAACAACAACTCATCCCCTCGCACGATAACATTTACTTGAGACTTCATCGTACATACATTGAAAATAAATTATGCGCCTAATGAAAACATGCACGTGTAAATATAGAGCTGCAACAATATTGATGATTTAATTAGAGATGTCTCGTAAGGCTTCAGCACTACCTACCCATCTTAAACCAAAATTTAGTCTAAAGACAACCATAATTTAATTTAATTTAATTAGAGATTTGTAACCTAAATTCCTGACAGCTTAATTGAGCCAGAGTTCCTTTCTTTTGTTTTGTTGAGAAGTGAGAACCAACAAATAAATAACCCATGTCCAATTTTTTTTTTATTTATTTTAAATATAGAATACTTGACAGATGAGTCGAACATTCGTGGGAAGCTTCTCTATGCTGGGGTAGGCCTAACTAAACATAAGAGGTTATAGGTTTGAGAATATCTCAATTGCCTTCCATAATTACACACTGTACTTGTCATTCACCTCTAATATTATATTAGGTTGTTTAGAACAATGATTCAGACTGTTAATTTAAACTGTAAAAGCTCTTACATATTACAATAAAAAGCTACAATATAAAGTTCTTACATGCAACAATTTTTAAACATAAACTAATGGTTTAAACTACTTTCCTAAACATCTTATATTTGTGATATTTTATAGCAATTTAAATTGAGGCGTGAAGATATACCAACAAGTTGCCACACATAGGCTTTGAATTATTTAGCCAAGTTGAGACTCATCCTCTTGCATTGTCGCTTCTCTGCCAATTCCAATCCACCAAATGGCACTCAATTTATAACAAAATGGTCGAGCCACCTCTATGTTGTTGGCATTAACCCAACAATCAACGTCTTTTCCTAATGGCATTGTGATTTTTTTCATGCTTGTTATTTTGGTCTAATTGATTAGTAAAATAATAACGTTATCAACTGAACAATTTTTTCTGCAAGGCCAAAGAAATGGAAGGTGAAGAATATAACTACTAATGAAGATATCATTGTATTCCTTCATGAACAATATCAAAGAACATGAAAATAATACAGTAATGTACAAGCTGTAAAAACTAATTATTTTAGGTCTAACCAACTCCAAATCACCATTTTGCAACCCCTTCCGACAGCTCGAGCCGGCTACGCAAGCACCGAAATATTCCGAAAATGTCCTCGAACTATCAGAATATTCCGAACTCGTCCCTTCTATTTCCTCTTCTGCCCTCGAGAAATCATGATATTCTAAATTTATCCCTCCCTCGAGGCCACAACAATTCGGACCTGCTGATTCCGTCACAGTCTCCCCACTAGGGGAGAACCTCACCACCGTCCAATCCCAACCATCGGATTCCCAATTTGCCCCTCCGCTCGTCGCCAATTTACCGATCCTCTCCCTCGCGGAGAGATCATCTTCTCCGTCGGAATCATAATCCTGATCGTCGAACTCCGAGTCGACCCAGTCGAGCACGCACCGGGGCGACGAGGTGGCGGCCGAGTCCAGCGCGGGGGCAGCAGAGGCCAAGAATGGATGCTGCAGCAGGCGATCGCAGCTCCACCTCGTGGTCGGGTCTCTGCTCAGACACTTGTCTAGAAAGTCACGACCCGCCTCCGATAACGCGGCCTGAAACTCCGGCAACTCGTCGGAGAATCCAATTCGGCTCAGCGTCTCGGCGCCGCGGTCCTCCCACGCCGGTTTTCCCGTGATCATCTCGATGACCGTGCATCCCAACGACCAGACGTCGCTCTCCGGACCCTGATACTCCCTCCGGACCACCTCTGGCGCCATCCACAACGGGCTCCCTCGAGGCAAAATCGGAGCTCCGAATGACCCGGTTGAGACGTCCATAGCCGACCCGAAATCCGCCAGCTTGGCCTGGCCGGGGGTCGGACCCAATAAGACGTTTTTCCCCTTGACGTCGCAGTGGACAATTCCCCGGGCGTGCACGTGCTTCAGAGCTGACACCAAACACCACGTGAGAGACCGTACACTCGCCTCATCGTCGGCGATCTCCGCCACGTCAGATAGAGTGCCACGCGGCAGGTACTCCAAGTGGAGGTTCCTGTAGTACGACGTCATCTCGTGCGACTCGTCGTCGCCGAGGTAGGTAACAACGTACGGGGAAGAGGTGGTACTGTCGGAGAGGAAGCGGAGAATCCGAATTTCGTTTTCCAGAGCCTCCAGCTGAGCGGGTAGACACGTGGCGCGATCGACGGACTTGACGGCAAAAACTCGACCGTCGGATTTGTCGATCCCGAGGCTAACCGTACCAAAACAGCCTTTTCCGATACACTTCGCTCTGATCCAAGAAACCGAGCGAGAGTGAAGCTTCTTCACTGCTTTTCCCATCTCAAAACTTTTTGTCCTGTTTTTTTGCTCTCTCTCTCTTGCAAAGCTTGTTGTTTTTGAACTGTGTTATTTTTCTGTATGCTTCATTTCTGGGGTCCAAAGTATCTATTTATACTGGGCGTGCGAAACCTCGAAATTTAAATTCTTTTTTAATTTTGGTGGTGGTCTGACCTGGAATTTCCAATGGATAATTTAAGAAGAAAAGATAATAGAAAAAGGTTCGGTGACGTTACGGAGAGAGAGTTCTGGTTTCTGCGCTTACACAAACTCTTTTTTTGGTTAACATGTATTGACGTGAACGGGATAATGGGAAGGAATAAGATACTGCGTTTTATCCTTATCCACCATGTGTGTTTTAGGATTTGATCTCGACCGTTTATTATTTGACACGTAATTTCTGAGATTTTTATTTTTTTATTTGTTAGAAGGTTTTGTTTTTGTCTTTGTCAAAAGGACTTACGGTTTCCTGGAGTGGTAATTTCGACATGTGGTGGCGAGAGGGAATAGCGAAGATAGGAATATTTATTATTTGGGTTTTTCGTGGCTCAGAGCAAAAGTGATTTTTGGGGGAAATGATCGTCGAGGCAAAAACTCGTTTGGTGAGTTACAAGATCCTCACCTTTGGATTTGCTGACTTTTAATCTTTTATTATTATTGCTAATTATTATTTTTCCCATGTACGGAACATCGAGTTAGGCACTACTAATATGGAAAGCTAATCAAAAATTCATGATCTTGGATCTTAAAATGCTGAATTAAGAGTTTGGGATTCTGTGGTGGGTCAGAGAAAAAGTCTCGAAGACAACGAATGTAAGTATGATCTAATTTTGTACACATCCATTTATCCCCCCAGTGGGATGAAATCTTTGGAGAAATTTGTCGGCATTCATTGTATTTCATGCAGATGCCGTAACGCTCCACGGAACAAAAGTGCAAAAACTTAAAATGGCAAAATTAAATCCCAAAAAAAATAGTATTTTTTTTTTTATCAATATTGGAAAATAAGTATTTTAATAAGAGAACAGCAGAACCACAAAGAGTGGGACGCGAGGGAGTTTGATTGGTTGAGACCGGTATGAGAATTGAATGTGGGGTCCAGACGGCTGGCCACGTGGCGCGAACAAGTAGGTCCACGTAGAGTTAGCATAGAGCTAGAGGCTCTTGTAGACGTGGAAGATGGATAAAGGTATGGGCTATGGGCTTTTTTTTTTTACTTTTTTTTTTCCTTAGTGGCAGCAATTAGAGTTTTCTTCCAGTTCAAGTGTCTTTGCTGACGAGCAACACCAGCCTCCATTAGATAATCATTATTAATATTTTCGAAATATTTTATTCTGGGGGCCTAAAAGATATAGAATTGGGCAAATTAGTATGGATGGGAAAATCACAATTTGACAAAAGGGGACAGCCCCACGTCCATATCTGAATTCCCATCTTCTAAAAGATCAGGTAACTCCCGAACATGAACCCATTAATATATGCCCCTTTCAACAGACCACCTTTTTCCCAGCTTCCTCTAATTTGCAAATGACCGGCCACAATCCAAAAGTCTCCCCAGATTCCAAAAAGACACCAACTTTTTTAACCCCCATTTTTTTTTGTTGGTCCTCTTCTCGAAGGGTAAAGAAGTATTATTCTTTTTTGTTGCTACACTAGTTCTCTACATTATTGGGACGCATAATTATAAAATAATATTATAGAGTATTGATGGTACTTGTTATTGGATGCTAATAAAAAGTGGGTCACAAAAAAAAAACTTGTAATAAGGTACGCCTTTTATTAGGTATGACGTTTAGTACTCATGATGCTTTTGAGTATTTGTTTTAATGTTATATTTGTTTGATAAATCGGTTCAAATCAATAACAGTATAAAATCTCATATGCTATTGTATAAAGTAAAAACTCTTGCAATAGTCCCACATGAGAATGCTTCGTACTCTCAACTACTGACACCAACTGGCGTTACAGATATAAAAAGCTGGCCATGTCTTTACATTTTAAATTATCGACGCTACTTTTTTATAACGGCGTCAACAATATATTATTTTACCAACACAGAACAGGCGTCAGTAGAATCTAGCATCGTCTATGTGAACTTTTCTTGTGGTGTCTAACGTACCATAATTTTTAACCAATTTTTTTTAGTTTCAATGAATTTGTCAAAAACACCATAAGTTGAGAGTTTCTTGTAATCAACCTTAATATGGTTTAGGGTATGACACGTGGACTGTTTATTTTATTAATCTGCCTTGTATGGTTGCCACGTCAGAAGTTTGTTGAGTACATGGTGGTACAACTACAAGGGAAGCTGGATTGGATAAAGCTGGGACAATTTCTTACGCAAGGACAAGGGGAAAGAGAAGCTTTGAGTTAGCCCACGTTAACTAGAAACCGCATATAATATGAGCAGGAAAAGACTCAGGAAGTAGGAAAGAAGAAACATCAAATTTTTTTGGGAAACATCAATTTTTTTTGGTACATGGCTTTAGGAAGAAAATGACAAGAGAATCAAAATGGATTCTTTCATATGGAAATAACCATGTGGCTCAAAATTGAGACTTTTAAGTCAAAATCACTGTCCCTTTGCTTAATGGTGTGCATTAACTAATAATATATGACGCAATTCTTGTATCTATCTCTATTCCATTCATCAAATGTTTTTTTTGTTCAAAAGTTTAAGTTGGAATTAGTGTTACGTACTTATAAAGAAATGTCGGCCTGATTAACAATAAGTTGTTTGGTAATGTTTTCAAGATAATCTTGTTTTAAAAAATAAGAATTTTGAAAAATAATACTAAAAGTAAACATTTCTAAAGGGAAACTTGTCCTTTAGTACTGCACGATAAACCTGGAGAAGGCTAATGAAGTTTCCACTTGTTTTCTTATAAGCGAAGAGAAATTGTAAACTATTAACTATAAACATAGGCTATGTGTATATAACTACTCATGTATGCGTGGATCTCATAATTGTGCGTTTAATTAGTGTTAATTTTTTATTTTTCTATTTGTTAGGGAAGCATAATAAATTACGAGGTTAGTTTGTCCTGAAAAGCAACAAGTTGATTGCTTAGGGAGTAATTAATGTCGTTGGAGGGCAAGACCAAAAAGCAACAAAAATTGATCAGACGGCCGACAATCCAACGTGACAAAGCTCAAGTGTTCCGACGTTGTTGGGCTGACATGGAAACCTCGCTCCCTCCACTTTCTTTCTACGTGGTTAGGCTTTCTTGTGTTTTCTTGATATTCATGCATATTAACTCAAAGCCAAAGCGCTGGTTGTTATACAACAGTACAAATTTATTGCATACCAAGTGTTTTGTACCCATATCGTGAAATGTCGTGCAATATGATCTTGTTAAATTTAGTGATAAGGTACTGCGGATAGAGCTAGCTAGCTAAAAGAGAAAAATATGTTTAAAATGGATAAAAATTAGGTACCAAGTATTATTATACCAAGAAGAAAACAATTGCTGGCATAACGAGTGGCTTATGTTTTGGTCATGTACAATGCATGTTTGTGGTTTAGTTTTGGTGAAAGATACTAACATTAAATGTATTTAGCAGAAAGGAAAGAAACGAGTGGTGTTATTTGCTATTAGGGTTGGAAATTTTATACATGACATGACGACATGATATGAAAACGACACGATATAAATAGATTTAAACTGTACGTTTATTATTTGGTTCATAAATCGATTAGCACAAATAACACAAAAAATAAACAGTTTGAATTCGTACTAGTATGTTTAACACACTTAAACACGTTGTTGTATCACCCAAAATGATTCTTTAAACGCAGATGTTTGTAGTATAGAAAGGTTATCGTATCCATAGGAAGGTAGGAATTTGAAAGATTGACAATTTAAGGGTTTAAAAGGCAATGATGATTTTAACAAGATTTTAAAGAAAAAATAGTTTTAACAATTTTAAATAAGATTTTAAAACATAAAATTAAAACGGTGAAGCTTCAAGAATCTTTAGTATATTTCGTAACTGGTGTGAAATTTTAACTCTAAATAACTTATCTAAAACATTTATTTATTCTATTTTTTTATCATTAATTGCTAGCACTTTTATTAATTTTACAAGTAAACCAAAAGCGACAATATAGCAAACTATAATACAGTAAAGATTTTCATATAAAAAGAGCAAAATAATTACCTTTCACTAGTAATTTTGTCCACTAATTATAAAAACTATAACTGCTATCACTACAGTTGTAATTAACATAATTTTAAGATAGAAAAGATAATAAAAAATCAAAATTATGATATTTAAATGGAATAAATTTTTACGTTAATTTTGACAACACCTAGTCTTATGAAATATCTACAATCGACAATATAACAAATCATATTACACTAAAAGAAATTCCATAAAATTGAGCATTAATTAGTAATATTAATTATGCAACATAATTAAATTATATAAACAAAACATGACCAAATTTATGTAAAACTGGACAGCATAACAACACTAATAATAATTACTAAAAACTTAAATATATAATTTATTTCATAAAAATATAAATATTATAAAGTAGATATAGAATTAAAATCCATACTAAAGTACTATACATATAAGATCATCTTTTTGCCTTATCAAACTTTCTATACTAATTTAAGTATTATTTTAATATTAAAAATGAGGTTGGTGGAGTATTTTAACAATATCTCATCCCTAATGGGATACTGCTAAGCTAGAAGCTCAATAGAAAAACAAAAGAAAGAAGTAAAGAGGGTGAAGAGGGCCAAGTGGCCGTGTAAACATAAAAAGGGAGGGAGTTTTTGTTGGGGAAAATTTTATTATTCCTAATATTTTCAATAAATTTTATTCTATTTTAATTTTAATTTTAGTTTTTTTATTTTTTTATTGTTTTTGAGGGCATCCTTGAAGGATGCAATTGAGAAATGAATGATTATTTCCATTCTCCCACGCTGTTCCACGCTCAGCACTGTGCGTGATTCGGTTTGAGATCACGTGCAATGCATATATGTGACTGACGCGTCTGCAGAATCGGACGCTTTGACCAAGTAAGATCCTGCTACTGAAGTTCGCAAAAAACAACTAGGACCGAGAGGCATGATATAAACCATTAGCTGAGTAGCGTTACGCTGATCGAACGGGCACAAAATCATGCGCATATGAGATACGCTACACCAAATCATGAGCAAAATCAGAGAAAGTGGAATCCAGATGGACGGCCCAGGTCGTTGCGACAGTATGATTGAATGGCTCTCGTTCCGCCACGTGCCTTACCTTTTAATTTGACTTTCTCTTGATTTCTTATACATTTAAGGACCCTTTTTGTCCCTTTTTGTCATTTTGCTCCGTTTTTAAATCTAAGTTTAAATAAAAAAAACTAAAATTAATTATATTACAAACAAAATATTCACAATAATTTCAAAAAAAATTATTTTACAATTACACACAAAACACACTAAAAATAAAGAAAAACTTCTAAAATTAACAAACCTTAACATGTATTTTATTTAAGACACAAAAATAATAATTAACACAAAAATGCTATTAATTAAGGAATTTAATGAAAAATATAAATAAATATACACTTTTACAGTTTCATCACACGTTGATACACCTAATAGTATCATATATATGCTTTATATTTAGATATTTTTGTATTTTTTGAATTATTGATAGTTGGAAAATTTATATTATTGTTATTATATACTTGTTTGATTTATTTACAATTTATAACTAGCAGTCAATAAATATCACTTTTAAATAAAAATTTAATTTTTTCTAGCTAATTGGGTCATAATCATGTCATAAACGTGTTTCAGTCGTGCCATTCTACCATAGCTCGTTTAATAAACTTGTTCGTGTGTCGTGTCGTGCTATTTATGTCAAAGTGTTTCGTTTTCATGTTTAGGTTCTTGGCACGTTTATTAATCGGATTGTGTTCCTATTCATACTAATCATGTTGTGCCATAATCGTGCTGATTCAAACACAACACATGAAATACAAATTGCCACCTCTAGTTGCTATATTATTAAGGAAATGAAACTAATTTATACCTTTTTCTTGTTTAATGTTGTGAGTACTGAAAATAAAGTGAAGAAATAAATTCAATTAATTTTAATTTATATGTTCTTATCAGTTTTAATATATTTTTTTACTGTTTTAGTATAAAGCTTTCACACTCTATAATGTCAAGAAAAAATAAGTTACAGTATAAAGTTTTCTGATGGGGTAACAATAACACCTTGTCCTGAGCTGTACATAGGTCAGCTTGTCAGTTGGAACTGTTGACTAAAAGATGTCAACTAGCTGAATCCACTAGAGAATATGAGTCAACTGGAAGGAATAATCGGATGGCAATTAGAGGGGTCCCACCTAGGACAAATCAAGAAAGGATCATTTTTGTAACACCTGAACATTTTGAGTACATTAAAAATGCAATAATTTAAGGATTATGTTAAGACAAAAGTATAGTTTAAGGAAAAATACTATATAATAACATAATGAATTATACAGTATTAAAATAATATAGTGTAATAAAGTACACTAATAAAGTTATGCAATACATAAATTACACTGTGAAAGTAACGCAGAGTAAGAATTAGACTATTTAAGGATATACAGTATAGAAATTAGACTGTTTAAGTTAAAGCAGTATAGAAATAATATTGTTTGAAGAATATGAATGAAAAAAGAATGCTGTAGCAGCATAGAAAATATACCGACAATATAAGAAAAATACTGTCAATATAAATTTAGAATGTACAAAGTTAGATAATATTGTAATTACATTATGTGATGGATGTGGATAAGTATGGAAGGTTATGAAACCTCATGAATTGTATGAAAAAAAATACTAACAGTATAGGAAAAATACAGTATAGGAAAAATACTGTCAGTATAAACTTAAACTGCGCAAAAAGTTTAGTGGGACACCTTGAAAGTTTTGATTGAGCCACCACATCCACTACTGTGGCCCAATCACATTTGGCCACCCCAAGTAACCTAATCGATGACTAAGGTGACTCACCACCACTTTTTGGTAAAAAAAAAAATTGAAAAAGAAAAAAAAGAGTTGAACTTACTCATTAAATAAGAGACCATTTTGGTCTCCAACGTGCAAGGAAAAAAAAAGGAAGAAGAGAGAGAAAAGTGATAAGGAAGGAAAGAAAGAAAGGAAGGAAGAAAGAAAGAAAGAAAGAAAAAAAGGCTATATTTTCTTTCTTCAAAACTGTCACCCCCAAAGCAATTCTTTCTTTAAAAATTTTAATGAATTCCAAGCTCAAATCATGTTTAAAGCAAGTTTAAAGGGTTTGGTTCAAGATTTGGTACTTATGGAGAGGGCAAAACAAAGTTTTGTGCATTTCAAAGGATGATCAAAAGGCTTGGTGAAGTTTAGGTAAAATTCTAAACTTCATGCTTGAAAAAGTATATGTTTTTAATGCATATTATATGTTTGATAAAATGTTTTGGACTATGGCATGTAAGATGAATGTTAAGGTATGGTTATTTTATGTTATATGTTGATGGTGATGATGATGGAAAGAAGGAAGTAATGTTTTTGGTGAAATTTTAAAAGAGACTAAATTACAAAGAAAAAAGAATTCTCAACAGATTTAAAAATCAGCAAAAAGTCCCTCTAAATGTTGGAATTTCAAAAAAGTTATAACACAAAAATTGTAGAACTTGTCAAAACTGTTAGGACAATGTAAACAATTTCCCAAAATTCAGCACGGTTTAGAAGTTATGAATTTTACAAAATTTTAGACGTAAAATTTTAAGAAATAGAAATGTTATGAAATGTATTGAATTTGACCATGGTGCTTTTGTAAGTTTTATTCCCTGCGAAAAATTGAACGTTATGCTATAGATTGGTCATTTTTGGTTCCAGGGGCAAAAATGTGAATATTTTTGTGTTTCAGGCCAAAATTGTAAAATCGTGTGCAAACTGAGTTTTCACTAGAAAACGTTGGTTTCCTACACTATTGTAGGCAGTGAGTAACCATAAATGCTAAATTTTAAAGGATTTAAAGTTTAGTCAATGATTGAAAGAAAAGAAACGAACTTAAGGGCAAAATGGTCATTTTATAAAAAGTGGCTAAAACAGACCCGAAATGCCCGATGTCGGGAAACACCCCTTAGCGGGAATTTTTTTATATTATGTAAGCAATGGAACGGTAAAGTTAAGCAATTAGTTTTATAAAGTTACAAAATAGACGAAAAACCTCTTAGGAGTAAAATCATCTTTTTAAGAAAACGGAGTCGAACACTCCAATTTAGCATAACATTCTTAGATGAAAAAATATTCCGTAATACGTTAAGTAACGAAACGGTTACATGAGACGGGAAATTTAATAAGGGATGTTCAAGTGAAAGAAAGGTAACCTGGTGGGTTACAAAGTAAAGTAAAGAAAAAGATAACCTGATGGGTTACAGAGATAAGTAAAAAGAGTGATAACCTGATAGGTTATGGAGTTAAGTAAGAGGTACATTAACCTGGTAGGTTACATAGTTAAAAGCTAGGGGGTTCAAAGTTAAGAGAATAGTGAACCAATAGGATACAAAGTTAAGTTAAAAAGAAATGAATGTTTAAGGTTTAAGTTAATTATCAACCAAGCGGATTAATAATGAAGCAAGTTAACTAATAGGTAGGCTGTCGTTTGATCAGGACAAAGAAACCGACTAATGGAAGGAAAAGGAACAGAATAGAGAACGCTAAAGTGTAGTGCAGGTAAGTTCAGACTTCACATACAACATAAAGTAAATGATTTTCAAATACTTATGTACATGTTTGTAAATATGTTTGCAAGTGGTATGCAAGTTGATTTAAAAGAATGTTTGCATTTGTTATGCAAAAGGTTTTAAAGCTTAAATCATGATTTGCAACGTATTTTTAAAGCATGATTGCATATAATATGCATAAAGTTTGAAGATCAAGTAAAAGTTTGCAATGTAATTGCAATAATTATGTTTAAAATATGTTTTGTATTTCATTAATGTATAATGTTTTACAGTATAAGTTATAAGTTTTATGTTACATTTATTATGCAATAAGTTACATTTATTATGTAATAAATTGCATTTGTTATACGATAGGTTTTAGAGCATAAAATATAATTTGCAAAGGTGTTTGCATATGATGTGATAGTATTTGTTATGCTGACTAAAGTTAATAAGAAGGTAAAGTAAAGACAAAAGAAAAGTTTCGTACCAACTTCTTTGATGTGAGGTATATAAGTAAAGTTAAAGTTTGACCTCCTTGATGTGAGGTACATGACCTCGATGTTCGATGGTCTCAAGTCTTCCACAAGAAAAGCATCATATTTATGATCTCATAATTAATGATGTTGGTACGAACACTAAAGTAAGATAAGAAAAGTTAAGGAATAATGATAGAAAGCTAAAGTAAGATAAGGATAGTTAAAAAACAAAGGTAAAAAGTTACAATACGAAATGAATGGTTATAAGACGCTTATAATTGAAAGTCCATAATTGAGCATAAATGAAAACATGCATTTTAGTTTTGCTTGTTTTCCTTGTTATGAAATATTTAAAAGCTATGTAAAACATTCTGAGGAATGTTTATGTTAAGTGTTTATGAAAAACATTTTTATGTTTACAAGAACAGGTTTATAAATGACCTATTATGAAAAAGTTTCAGAAATACTTTATAAAAAATGTTTATGCAAAACGTTTAAGAAATGTTTTATGAAAAACGTTTATGAAAAATGTATTCAAAAAATGTTTATGAAAAATGTTATAAGAGAAACGTTTTTATTAGAAAAGTTTTTAAAGTAGGTTTAAATGATTTGTGATAATATGTTTGAACTTACTTGGTGAAAGTTCATTAAAAGTTTTTTCATGCTATAGGTAGTTTTATGGGTGACCAATAGGTCTCGCTAAAAAAGCTAGGTGCTGCGAAGGACAGATGCGAGGAGTTGGGTATGGATACTACCATAGTTTGCTTCTGCTATACAAAGAAAAGGTTTTTCACTATTTGATATAGTGTTTTCAAAGTTTTAAGATAATAAGAGTTTTAAGATATGTTTTTAAAGTTTAAGTCATATTTTATGAAATGTTTTATTTAATTGTAAAGTTAAGTTTTAAGCTATGATTGAGCAAAAGTTTCTTAATATGTTATAAGAAACGATTTGAAAAGGTTTTAAAGTCAAGTGTTGAGCGAGGTCTCAATTTAAAATGTGACAGAGGTCGCAACAACTTTTAAGTATGTTTTTTAAAGATGTTAAAAGGAAAAGAGAAAAAAAAAATTATCTTGTATCTTTCTTATCAAGGAAGTAAGATTAGTGTTTATGAAAAGACGTTTATGAAAGTAGATTGACTGCCCAAAAAGCCGGGTCGTCACAATTCTTGCATCCCACGAAGACCAAATCAGCTGAATATGCAAATAAAGACAATGATCAAGCTTGAAGCAACTTAAAGCCAAATAATGAAGCAAGCAAATGGAAAAGTCAACTAGAGACAAATAGAGAAACTATCCTTTCTAAGTCAACTCAGAATCACTTCAAGAATTAAGAAACTAGAAGGCTCAATTCATTTTCTATAAATATAAAATTGATCCCATCTCTCTCTCTCTCTCTTTCTCCCTAATTTCTCTCTAAAACCCCTCCTGCTACTTACTCACTTTCTTCCTACTCCTCTAAGACCCTACAATAGATATAACCTATATTCCAAAGGTGAACTACCATAAATCCATATGTAATGTTTATTTTATTATACTTTAGGCCTTGTTTTCATTGCAAGTCAACTCAAGACAGATCAACTAACTAACACCCGAGTGACTTGAAGAAGCGGTCATTGGCCCTCTAAATGAATCTAATTGTATAATTTACCCTCTACACTTTCATATGTTATAATGTTTCTAACCAAAATTGGTTTAAACTATTGCTTCCAAGCACCTTTTTTTTTTCTTTTTTTTATAGGAAAAGTCTCACATTCATAGCTTGTTAGTTGCTATAGGGGTTCATGGGTAGCCTTTGCCTTGCATGATAATATGGCTTGGCACAGCCCCTCCCAATTTCAAGATTTTTTCAAGGGAAGGATGATAATTGTACTAAGATTATTATTATTATTATTATTATTATTATACGTTGCTAAGATTTTAGGGTAAATTGCTCCAATAGTCCTCAACTTTTTACGAAAGTAAATATTTGATCCTTAATATTTTATTCTTGATCCATTAGTCTCCAACTTTTGATTTTAATTGTCAAGGGATCAATTTAACAATCAAACAGTCAAAAACTGATATCCAAAGTTATCAATAAGGGGACAAAATGGTTCTAAAATTAGCGATTTAACTATTAAATTAGTCTCTCAACAACTAAAAAAAAAGTTGGGGATTGATAAATAAAAAATAAAAGATTAAGACTATAATCACACTCTCGTAAAAGGTTGAAAACTAACATAGCAATTTACCCAAGATTTTAGTAATACATGAGAATAATTGATAATTTTACAAACTGCACCTTTTTCTCAAAGTTTTTCGTCAAATTTGGAGAGATTAAAAAGTATGAAACCCAAAAAGATTTCAATCCTCGTAGTTTCCCT